>PVLA01012572.1:0-43343 GCA_004027455.1 Hydrochoerus hydrochaeris | reverse complement strand
AGTTTATAATGCAGGCTGGCCTTGAACTCACTATGTAGCCCAGGCTGGTCTCAAACTTATGATGATCCCCCTGCCTCAGCCTCCTGAGTGCTGGGATTAAAGGCATGCACCACCCTTCCTGGCCCACTAATTTCATTCTTGAGGATTCTGTCCTTGGTACGAATTACTTTCCAAACACCTTGCTTTCTAATAATATTCCAAGGTGATCACAGGTGGCATCACTTTGGGGATTTGAACTTGGGACAGGCATAAACATTCAGTCCATTGCACCTCCAAAGGTACCATTTCCCATTCATACTGGGGCCAGGGCTTCAACAAGATTTTAGGGGTGGAAGACACAATTCAGCCCATAGCATTCAGGAACCAAAATATGGTTAATTATCAATTACCATGTAACTGTAAGTCTGTTTTTATTTTTATTGTTTTGGTACTGGTAGGTGAATCTAGGGTCTCATGTATGCTAGGCAGGCATTCTTCTATTGAGACATACTGCTTAGCCCATGCTTTCTCTTTTTAAAAGTTTTTTGTTTTATCCCAGTTTTCTATTCCCTGTTTGTAAGTTCATGTGCCTTTTTGCAGAGTCTTGGGTAAGATGAAAACTCTTGCCTCAGAAGGTGAGCTTCTCTCTGGTTTCAGTGTGTCTCCTCCCCCCTTTTAAAGGTCAGCTGTTCTTATCCTTTAGGTATTAAAAAAAGTCCACAAAAAACAAAACAAAACAAAACAAAACACAGAAGAATAAAGAGAACTGATGTGTGATGTTGAGTTGTCCCCAAAACAGGGATTATAGTATACCCCCTCAGAATCGCAGTTCAGAGTTCACAGCCTTTGTCGTTCCTTGCTTTTCCCGTAGAATCTAATTAATTAGTGGAAACCACTGCAAGTTCGCAGAAACCGCAAATATTCTCTGCAACTGTTTTTTTGGCGGGAAGTTTGCAGATAGGGAACCTGAGAGTTTTGTTTAATTTTCTTGGTCGCTCACTGACTGCTGCCCTGTAACCCATCCTGAGCAGAATCACCTGCATTCTTGCATCATAGCAGGTTGCTATATCGCTTTGGCTACCTAGAGTCTTCTCAGTTCTCTTCTTAAAGCCCTAAGATCCCTAACTTAGCTGCCAAAATGCCCTGCACCTTCTGAGGCTTTATTAATACAGTATTTTATTAAATTAAGTAACTGCAGGAGACAGCATATTTAGTGGTTAAATTATTTTAAAAAAGGCATTTAGAGGCACTTTTCTGACCATATTTGAAACTTGAAATTTTTTCTACAACTTGCAGGTGCTCTAGAAACATTAATCCCTGTGAATTTCAGTTGACTGTATCTTTTTATTTCTTCAGTTCTACCTTTGTGACTTGCAGGAGAATGTTAACATTTTCCTCATATATAGATGTTTATTTCTTGTTAAGTTTACTCCTAAATATCTTGTCTAATTTATCTATTCATCTTTGGTGCTCTTACAAATTGACTTTGCTGTTACAGCCTCTAAACTGATTATTACTTACTTGTATATGTGCATACTGATTTCTGTATATTAATTTTGTGATGGTTTTACTTAATTTTCTAATTTTTGAGTTTTATTGAGGTTTCCAGATATGCAGGTATGTTATCTGCTGCTTTTCTAAGTGTTGATTGTTATGTCTAATGGCATTAGCTGGTACTAGAAGTACATGGTTGAGTACTAGTGGAGATAATAAGCACCCTTGTCCAGTTTCTGACCTTAATGATTTTCCTGTAAATAAGATTCTGGCTTTAGCACAGTGATACATGCAAGTTGAACATTGTTAATTTTAAATTCAAAATATGAGCTGGGGGTGGGGGTGCAGGCATGTAATCCTAGCACTTGAGAGACTGAGACAGGATGGTCTCGAGATTTGAGGTTGGCCTGGACTACATAGTGAGACCCTGTCTCAAATGCTTTAAAAAAAAAATCAAAATATGAAATTCTCTGAAATGTGGAGTTAGATGCTATTACTATTATTTAGTAATTTCAAATTAATATTCATAAGTGATATATTGTAGTTCTTTGTTTTGCCCTTATTAAGTTTGAGTGCTCATTTTATAATTGTTTCATAAAAAGAAATGGAAGACTTTTTCTGAAACACTTATGGAGCATTGAGACCACTTGATCTTTGTAGGTTTGTAGAATTTCCTATGAAACTATTGGGGCCTAGTTCTTTTTTTGTGGGGTAGTTGCTTTGGTAATTTTATCTGTTTTATGATGAAATTTTCTACTTCCAATAAGGTCAGTTTGTGTAGTCTATATTTCTTCAAGAAATTATACATTTCATTTAGATCTTCAAATAAATTTATATAGAAATCTGAAAAGTAATTTTTTACAGTTTATAATTTTATTTTTATTTCAATAGGAACATAATCTTAGCATGTCCACTCTGGAGGAGGAGATCTTGTTCTTCTTGGTGATAGTTTTATAGGAACTGTAAGCTGCCACTAGTTCTCTAACTCTTACCTGCAGTTTTTCTTCATACTGCTCTGTTCTCCCTAAGGTCATGGTGGGAGCATGAGCAGTTGTTGGCTGAGATTTGGTCTATTTTTTTTTTTCTCCTACAAATTAGAGATAATTGGAAGTTTCAATATCTTCTGTTTCCTGGTTATACTAATCATATGGCTTTGTGTTGCCTTATTTTTTTCATTATCCTGTATTGTTTTTAGGAGAGAGGGAAGGCGGGGAGAGAGCCAGAGAAAATGAGGATTGATTGATTTTTGCAGCTTCCATTATCCTCAGTTACTTCCTTGTAAGTCCGGTTGCTAGTGTATTTTTAAGCGTATATTTTTTCTCTCAAGGTTTATATGCATTGGAACAGCGACAGTTTGTGAGTCTAAAATTTGTTTTTTTATATTTTTGTAAAAGAAACCATAGTATATTTCATTTTCTTGTCTAAACTAGCTTAATGTTATGGACTCAAGGTCTATCCATTTTCCTACAGTAGTCTTAGAATTTAGATTGTCACTTGAAATTGCTGTTTGTGAGCTTGCACCATAAATGAATACATAAGAAGGCTTGTGGTACCTTATGTCATTTGTAAAATCAACAGATTTTTTTGTCTTCATGATTTGATTCTAGGAGATTGAAATCCAATAATAGGCATACCCTTTGAACAGCCAACAGTCTTAGTTGAATTAGTGACTAATAAGCTCTTCATCAGTGCCCAAGCTTAAGAAATATATAAATGACTGGCAGACTACTTTTCAAGGGGATGCTGTCCTTCATAGATTAATTTGATTCCATGATAAGAAAAAAAGAAAGAAATCAGCACCTATTGAGTATCTCTTATGTTGGAGATGATACCAAATGCTTTCATGTAGTTTGGCTGCCCCTTTTCCTACAACCCATGTGTAAATTTCTTGTAAACCTAAGGAGATGGTAAAACATTTGTACTTCCTATAACAAGGAAGGTGCCATCAACTGAGGCCATCAGGTCCATTTTTGTGGTTATTACAATTGTTATACTGCTTCTTTTCATGTTCAACTCCAATCTCTTTCCCTGTGGTTTTATGTTCATGGTCTGGTTTCTATTTCTTCATAGTACAAGGCTTTTTCAACTCATAGCCCTTCAAGTATCTATAGCCAGCCTGTTCCTGTGCTTAATTCTTTCTTACGAGACTTGTTTCATGACTCATCATCTGTCAAATTTCAGTATTATTACCACATGGAAACTTTTGTGTTAGTCATATCACACTGTTAAGTCTCACTGGGCTTAGAAATTGAACTTCCTAGCCTGTATCACAGTTGCTGCTTCTTTTCTCAGGTTGTTTTGCAGGTTCAAAAATAGAAGTGGGCATTTAATTTATATTCACATCCTTTCCATTGCTAAACCTTAGTGAAGTCTATTTGGATCCAATGTGATAATCACAGCCCCTCCCAGCTTCAGGTTTGCTGAGAGTTCCATCAATCTCATAATCCAGTTTTGGGTAGAAATATTAACCCAAGCACAGTTGGGTTAAGTGTTGGTGCTAGAGACTTTTCTTTAGTCTGAGGCATTAGCCAATGCCTGTTATTTCCCAGAGAGTATTTTATAGGACATGAGGCTCCTAAAATGCTCTGTGACATGGGTCAGATAAGTTGGGAAGTGCTACTTACTTTACACAATGGGGAGGGCTCAGAATGTCTTACAGGAAGAAAATTTCTTTAACCCATCTAATCTTGTTTGACAGAAGAACCCTCTTTAAAAAAGTAATATCAAAAAATAATGAAAAAATAAAACCAAAACCCACACTACAATATTTTTTTTTTGTCTTGTCCAGAAAGATGTCCTGAGCAACTTAGTTGTCTTGTTGTTACCAGGCAGTATGTTACTTTGAGCTGAAAGTCAATTCAATCACAAAAAATTTTAATTTGGCTTGCTCTTACTGAACTCACTGGTCTCTAGATCTATATCTGTTATTGCTGTAAGACCATCAGTGTGGAATCTTTTCTCCTCCTTCTCTCCCTTTTTCACTTCCCCTTCTCTTCTCTTTTTCTCTCCTCCTCCTCCTCCTTGTTTTGCTCTATGATATGTATGTCATTTCTGCTTTGAAGATAATCCTCTCTGACAGAGAATATAGAAATAAAACTTAAATTGTAATTTCCTACTTTACTGTGCCATCTGTAACATTACTGGTTCTGATTAGTGGACTTTTTCCTTCCTGGGCCTCTCTAGCTCCAAATGAGAATTCAAAGCCTGTTTCATTGTGGTTTTTTTTTTTTTTTAGTGGTGAATATAATTTTTTTGCAAGTTTTACATTCTTGGTGTACTTACTTTTGTTTTCTTGACACTTGCATATTTATAATTTCTGTTAGAAACTTAAGAAGCATACATACAGTCTTAGAAAGATGTAATTCTGCTAAAGACCTTAGCATAAGCAAAGGAAAGAAGACATGGTACTTCTGGGGCCCTGGTGGGAGTGACTTGTATAGCTCAGTCAGCCAAAAAGCATTAGGGTGTTTGGGGAAGCTGGAATTGCTGGCAGCACTCTCCTGCTGTAGACCACTGTGGCTCCAGACTATGCATTTTTATTGTTGAAACTGAACCCCAGTTATACTAAAAAGAGCAGTTTGAACTGTTTTCATCTCAGGTGTGTTTTAGTTTATTCAGTACATGTAATATACTAAAGTTTAATAATGAAAAGTACATAAGGGATCAGGGTTGAATCTTTAATACAAATATCTATGCAACAGAAAATATGGAAATATTTAGCAGAACACTTGAGTACCATTGCTATGTTGGTTAATAAGCAACAGAGTAACAGTAGCATACTAATAAACATTTTTTCCTCTACAGGAACAAAAACTGAACACTTTGCAAAAATTGGATGGAAAAACCATAAACACTCAATTAATAACCCGTAAGTATTTCAGAGATATGAAACAGTGAAAACATAGCTTAACCTACCATATAGTTGAAAAGCAAGTGCAGGGTCTAAAAGATATTAACTAGAAGTTTTATTTATTTATTTTTCTTATAGAAGGCTGATACCTGTTGAGGCCAGATTTTCACAAGTTTCAGCCCAGTCTGGGGAATTTAGCAAATTAGTGAGACTGTATCAAAATAAAAAATAATGAAGAACTGGGAATATAGCTCAGTGTGAGGGCCCTGGGTTCAATTACCAGTACCACACATACACTCATAGTAAAAAGTTAAAAATAAAAGCTGGTATATGCTGTTAATAGTAATAATCTGGGAGTCTAAAGCAGGACAATTGAAAGCTCCAGCCTAGCACTGGGTTCAAAGCCCAGTATAGAGAAGGAAAAAAAAAAAAAAAAAAGAAAATTAAAAAACTAAAAAACAAAACTTGTTTCTTACTTTTGACAACTTTTGAGTTCTACTTTTTGATTAGTTTATACTTAGAATAACATTAAAGCTTAAAATTTCCTGAGTAACCAGTACTAAAAGATATAACTGGGGCTGAGGGATAGATCTCAGGGGCAAAGCTTGTATCTAACATGCACGAGGTCCTGGGTTCAGTCCCTAGCACCAAAAATAAATTTGTAAAGTGCACATTAGTTAACTAAGAAGGATTTCAATTACTTTAGTGTCACTAACTCTTACTCCATTAAAACAATATAATTACTTACATCCTGAAAGTAATCTGAAGTAAAATCATACAAGATGTTACTATAGACCAAAAATCATTGAGTCCTTAGTGCTAAGTGCAGTGTCTGGCTCATGGTAGGTCCTCAGTGCTTGCTGAACAAAATTGGTTTATTGGGAATTGAATTAATAATGCTTTATCACTAGTATCTCTATAAAAGCAATACTGCATGGGTAGTCCATTTCTTGTACTGTTAATATAATTATCATAGACTGGGTGACTTACAAAGAGAAGAGGTTGATTTTGGTGCATAGTTCTGAAAAAGCAAGATCAGAGTTGGCAGAGTTCCAAGGTGGTGGTGGGCATCATAAGGCAAGATATAGGAACATCCATATGGGTCAGTGTCTCTGCCAATCTCCCTCCCTTTCATAAGGCTACTGGGCTTCCATTATGAGGGCTTAAGCCCGATGACCGTACCTAATCATAATCATCTCCCAGAAGCCCCACTGCTAAACACCATAGTCTGATTAAATTCTCCCCTCTTAATACCTCACAGTGGGTACTAAATTTCAATTTATGAAGCCTTGGGGTGCACACTCAAGCCATACAATAAAAGTAACTGCCAGACAATCAAGGAAGCTAGGTTTATTAAATTCCAAAATGTGTTACTGTGCTGAGTGTGTACATTTATATTTAATTCCTTTCAGGACCCTATAAGGTAGATTGAGCTAGCACTTGCTCGCTCACTCTGTCTGTCGTCTGTCTCTCTTTTGGAGAAAAGTTTTTGCTAGTATGTAGTAGTTCAAGCTAGCCTCCCTATGTATCCCAGGCTGACCTCAAATTCATGATGATCTTCTGCCTCAGTCTCAAGAGTGGTGGGATTATATAGGCATGCACCACCTGGTCTGGCTTTTTAATTTCATTTTACAGCTGCGGAATATGAGGCTTACAGAAATTTTAACATGCCTAATGTCTCAGTGGCAACATTATGTGTGCATATATAATGAGGATAAGAGCTATCTCTTATCTTTGTGTTCTTAATGCTTAGTGCTCTCAATTCAGAACCTGGAACATAGGAAGTGTCTCTGAATTAAAACAAACAAATTTTGCCACATTTAATAAACATAAATGCCAAGGAATATTTTATACCGGAATGAATCACTAATATGTCATGCTGGTCCTAGTTTTTCACAGTCTCCTGATTTTAAATTGGTATTTTAATTTACACATGCCTAATTGAACAATGTTTAATTCCATACCCTAGATCTCAGGGTGTTTTGTGAAAGATCCCAGGCTATTGTGAAAACACCGGTTAATCCCTATTGCTTACATGCTAGTTTCAGACTCTGTCCAAAGTGACAATAGGTCCCTGAAAATTTGGCCACATTCTACTTTGCCAGTTTCATTTCCTGTTATTTCCTTGGATACTCCCAGTATCTAGCCTCACCAAGGAATTTGGTTTTTCCCCATGTACCCTTTACTAGTTGTTTCTGTGTTTTTATTTATACTCCCAGCTTTTCCTAGAATATCCATCTTTCTCTTATATTGTGAACATCTGTCTACCTATACATCAAATCTCAGGACAAATCTTACTGTTTATCTCTCTTTTTATTAGTACATGTTTATGATATATAATGGTTACATTCATTGTGAGTAGTTGGCAAATGTACATGACCCATTTAATTCTTTCCATATCTCTTTCTCCTTCCCCCAGCATCTCTTGGTCCCCTTCCCATTTGCAAAAGATCTATCTCCTTATTTCCTAATATCTTTCTTTTATTTTGCTATATAATTTATTTATGCTTTGGGTTTCTTAGACAAGAGAAACCACATGATATTTAAGTTTTTGTGTTGATTTATTTCCCTTAACATTATGGTCTTAAGGTGCACCCATTTTCCAACAAATGAATCAAATTTATCCTTCTTTATGGCAGAATAGTACTCCATTGTGTGTAAATACCATATTTTCTTTATCCATTCATTTGTTGATGGACATATAAGCTACTTCCAAGATTCTATTATGAATTGTGCTGTTGTGAATATTGGTATACATGCATCACTGTAATAGGATATATTTAATTCTTTTGGGAAAATACCTAGAAGGGGAATAACTGAGCTGAATGAAATTTCTATTTTTAGTTTTTTAAGGAATCCCCATACTGATTTCCATAGTGGTTGTACTAGTTTACATTTCCACCAACAAAGTAGGATGGAATGCTACTGGTTTTTGTGTAATTTTCTATCCTGTACATTGCTGAATCTTGTAGTAATTCTAGAAGTCTTTTGGTGGATTTTTTGTCTCTTCTATATAAAGGATCATGTTGTATGCAAGTAATAATAATTTGACTTCTTTCTTTCCTATATATGTCCCTTTTATTTTTTCTCTTTCTTAATTGCTCTGGCTAATGTTTTGAGTAGTATAGTGAATAAGAGTGTTGGTAATGGACATTGTTGTCCTGAATTTGATTTTAGAGGGAAAACATTCAGCTTTTTCCCGTTTAATATGATGTTGGCTGTTGATTTGTCATAAATGGCTTTTTATCAGATTGAGATAAGGTCCTTCTGTACCTATTTTCTTTGGGATTTTTTTTATTATGAATGGATGTTGGATTTTCTCAAAAGTTTTCTCTTATTTGTTTGTAGGATCATGTGATTTTATCCTTGCTTTTCTTTATGTGGTAATTTTATTGATTTGTGTATGTTGAGCCATTCTTGCATCTCAAGGATACATTCTGTTTCCTAATATCTTGATGAGGATTTTTGCATCTATTTTTGCACCACTAAAAGGTGGTGTCCATTGTGATTTCACCTTTTTCATTTCTAACTACGTTGATTTAGGTTTTCTCTTTGCTTTTTTGGTTAAGATTGACTAAGGATTTGTTTATTCTTTTAAAGAACCATCTCTTTGATTCATTGATTCTTTTTTTTTTTTTCTTTTTTCTTTTTGAGACAGGGTCTCACTATGCAGTTCAAGGCGGTCTTAAGCTCACTTTGTAACCCAGGCTGGTCTTGAACCTGGAACGATCCTCTTGCCTCAGCCCTGTGAGTGCCGAGATTACTGGCATGCACCACCATGCCCAACTGATTAATTGATTCTTTGTATTGCTATTTAGTCTCAATTTCATTAATTTCTGCTCTGATCTTCATAATTTCCTTCCTTATAGTAGTTTGGATTTGGATTTGGATTGTTACTGATTTTGTAGAACCTTGAGGTTCATCATTAGTGTGTTTATTTGGAGTCATTGTTTTTCTGATATGGACATTCATAGCCATAAACTTCCCTTTTAGGACTGCCTTCATTGTATCCTATAAGTCTTTCATGTTCCGGTTTTGCGTGTGTGCAGAGTTGAGGTCCAATACAGTAGAGAATTTGTTGTTGATATGACTGTTCTTTAGTTAAGTTCTGTTTTCCAGTGATGTGTTCTTGGCTTGAATTTTCAAGTGGCATTACTCACCAGTTCCACCTATTCAATTTAATTAGGTTGGATCTTGTCACTGTGTTGCAAGGAGAGAATTTCTACTGATTATAATAGTATCAACAGATCCAAGCATATGTCAGTCATAAACATTAAAACTTGTTTTAGTGATTTTACCATTTTGTCCCTATTTGTCATAGACTGTATTTTACTACTATTTGTGATCTTTACAAGTCTACCCTCAATTCAGCCAGGCCAGCACACTGCTCACAGGCTATAAATCTCAAGAGTACAGTGACCCCCCATCCCGGTTTGATGATTCCCAAGAATAATTTTTAGAGCTCTGAAAGTACTATAATTATAGTTACAGCTTTATTATGAAGGATGTGAATCAGGAACAGCCAAATAAGAATATAGGGCTAGGTGTGGGAGGGCCCTCCTGCGGAGTGTTTACTCCTTTCCCTCCCTATGGAGGAAGGGCAGGTTCTCCTGTCACCCTTTGAGGACACCAAGGCATTCCCCAGCCAGGCAGACCAGCCCTTCTGTGACCAAAGTTTTTATTGGACTTCATTATGTAAGCATGCTTCGTAAATCACCGGCCATATAATTAAACTCAGTCTCCAGCCTTACTCTTCTTCTGATGGCTCAAAAGTCTAAATCCATGTTTATGTGATGATCTCTCGCCCATCTTGAAGACAACTATGACTTACCACCTCATTTATGTAGCAAAGATACTCTTATCACTCAGGAGATTCTGAAGAACCATGGCATGAACCCAGGACAAAGATCAGCCAAACTTTTTATTCTGCAGCATAGGTATTATGTAGTTAAACTTTTTAAAAAAACTCAACTAAAATTATTTATTTATGGTTGAAAATACTCATCTGTCTTTTGATTATAAAAAGAGTATTCACATGTTATTGTTTCTCTCAGTATGGACAAAGATATCTTCAACAAAAACTACAGTTACTACCTCACATTTTATGACTCTTTCTTTTGCATTTAGGTATTCCCAGTTCCAAGAAGAATACAGTTTAGATGAAGTAATGGCATCTCAAAGTATTTTTGATTATTTGACTCTCCTACAATGTTGGTAAGAAAAAAATCATATTTTAATATTTACCAAGTGGATGTAAATGCTCCCCTACCTTCCTTTCTCTCTGTGGTTAAACCTTGATCTCTCTATCTGGGTGTAGCTGTTATTGGACTACAATGTGGTTCATATTCTGGGTCACTTCACTAAAGTACCCTGATTACTTATTCCTGCTCAGACACAAACTTTCTGCTCCCTTGAAAATTAATTCCTCTTTCTCTCATGACTTCTAACTACTCTGGTTGCTTTAACTATATTTATTAAAATGTGCCTTAGGAGACCAATAGAGTCCAAAGATTTTTTTCATTATGCATTTTGTAGATGTCAAATATGGGAAACTAATTAGACCTCTCTGTAACTATAGCCAAGGTAAAATAAAATCAAGGGAAAAAAATCATCATTAATGATAATAGTTGTATCTTGTAAATTGCCTGGCAGTGTCTGTTTCCTAGAACATTAAATGCATACCGTGTAGCTCCTATGTCCTGGTATATACTTGGCTGTGGTTTGGAGATATCGGCTGGGATGCAAGTGGACAAATCCCATCACATTTTATCTGTTGCAGTCTGGGGGTCTTCCCACTGAGAATTTCTTGCTGAGCTTACAGAGGGATCTTATATCTGTAGCCTTCCTTTACAACTTGCTCCAAGGGAAAGATCTATTTTAAAGAGCTCTCAGGAGTTTTAACCCTGGACTTTCTGCTGGGCCCTCTTCTATTCTTTCTCACTTTCCCAAAGGATTTCAGGACTGCACTATCTTGAATATAGCAAAATTGGAGCTACATGGGCCTATAACAGAATCTTTATTGTATTACGGTTGGAAATAACCTTTTGGACCTCTAAAAATCACCAGAAAGTTGCCTTTTGCATCTGCAGAGGCAAATTCAACATTCTTGAGATGAGAATTTCAGGAGAGATGCTAAAGAACAAGCAGTGACTGACACCATTTAAGGTCTCATTAGAGGCTCAGTTTTCAGTAGGAAAGCATGGGTGATTTTTAACTGTGGTATCACAGAGAAGACAGTGTTCCCACAGTCAGCCTGTCTTGTCTTATCCTACACTGAGATTCTAGGATTGAGGTCGTGCTGGGTTTAATTATTTTAACCTTATCTTAGTCCCACTTCAGATGGTGCTGCAGCAGCAGTTCTGGCCAGTGAAGAATTTGTACACAAGCATGGCCTGGAATCCAAAGCTGTGGAAATCCTAGCACAAGAGATGGTAACTGATTTTCCAAGCACATTTGAAGAAAAAAGCCTTATTAAGATGGTATGTCTGAGATTCCATTTTATTAATCAGACTGAGGAAGTGGTATTTAAAATTTCAAGGTGACATTTTGTTGATGTCCGCTGTGGAAATTATTTACTTGCAAAAAAATTAGCTTAGAAATTACAACTAATCCTTAAAAATTGATCAAGGGTGGGCCAGGGGTTTAGCTCAGCGGCTTAAGTGCCTGCTTGGCAAACGTGAGGTCTTGAATTTGATCCCTGGCACAAAGAAAAGAAAAGAAAAGAAAAGAAAAGAAAAGAAAAGAAAAGAAAGAAAGAAAATTGGTTAATGGAAAACAAATGATGAGAATAGATGCTTCTTATGGTGGAGCTGTGAGTAGATAGTTTTAATTAACTGGACATGCTATTTGTTTTTATGAGTTGACAGAAGATACCCAGAACTCCAGTCTTACAGTGTTAAGTGAAAGACAAGCATATTTCTGGGGGGAATTTTCTTTTCTTTCTTGTGATGAGGTCTTGTGCTACCCAGATTGGCTTTGAACTACTGAACTCAAGTGATCCTCCTACATATATTCTCCTGTTAGAGTATAGGCGTGACCCACTGTGCCTGGCTCCAAAGAACTTTCTTAACACTTAGCACTTCAAAAAGCCTGATTAGAGAGGGACTGGAGATGGCTAATTAGGATTTGCCTGCTTCTCCACAGAACAGAGTCAAAACAATTAGCACATAGCTGCCTACTGAGGTGAGTAATCATGGAGCTGTGCTGAAATTCAGTAAAAGACAGGGAGACTTGGGGAAACTCAGAGACTGGACAGTAGAACAGAGGGTGAAAAAGAACCCCCAGTCTTTCTAAAGTACAGCAGGGCTGGAGGTGAAAGAGGGTCTCTTAGTTACTTTTCTCATTGCTGAGGCAAAATACCAAACATCCAAAGTTAAAGGAATAAAGGTTTATTTGGCTCACAGTTTGTAGAGATTTCAGTCCATAGATGGCTGGCTTCAAGGCAGGGTGACATGGCAGACGGGAATCTCAGGAGAAATCATCCATGGCAAACAAGCAGGAGACTGTGAAGCAGCAAGCAGCAGCAGCAGCTATAGCAACAGCAAGCCTGTCTTTCCCTTCTTATCCCATCTAGCCTTTTGGGTGGTGCCACCCATATCTAGGGTAGGTCTTTCCATTATCTACACCCAGAACTATGCTAAATCAATTAGTGGGCTAATTTAGTAATCACCTGCCCTTAATCCCAGCATCACACACTCTAGATCCAGCCACCTCTGAAAAGCCTGCCTATGACTGCATTAGGCTTTGGGAAACATCTAGGCACAAACCATAACAGACAGGGAGTCTCAGAGAACAGCACTGGCACAGGATTCAGTGCTCTGCTGAAATATGCTCTAGACAGACAATCTAGATTTGCAGGTGGACTGGTCCCATAGTTCACTGTGCTGTACTTCACAGTGTATTCTCATGGTGCCGTGATTGGGAACCATCTTGTGAAGGGACTTTCTGAGCTTGCTTCTCTGGGAGTCAAAGAGCCTGCATTTTCTGTCTATGGGAGCCTGCAGCAATATCACTTCACTGGCTTAGCAGGCAGCAGCCTCCAGAGTCACTTTGGCCTTGGGGAGAGACTTTGATTCACATGCACTGAGGTTCTATTCTGTTTCTGGTGTGTATAGGAGCTGGGTGGGCAGAGTCATCATATGTGACTGTGTGTGGTACCAAGTCTGGGAACACTAGAATCACCGATGACAGCAGTCATTCAGAACTGTCACCATCTTGCCCAGCACAGTGACATGTGGGCCACACTACAAAGCCTGCATTACTCCATCCCTTCTGGTGGGTAGCACAAAAACTGGAGAATCTCTCTGGGGACTTCAGCCACCCATGCCAGCTTTCTGATACTGCAATAGCAGCATCTATCCCACCTGAGCATGCAGACCAATCAGCTCTGGGAGGAGTCCTAAGCTGGAGATCTCTGCTTCCATCCTCACTGGTTCAGGTTCAGAAGAGCTGAGAGGCATTCTAGTGGGCTCCAGCCACAAATCATGCCTGCCAGGCACCACCAGAGAGGAAGAAGAAAAGAGCAAGTAACCCCAGACTTTGCTGCCCAAGGGTCACAGGGTCTAAGAAGCCAGGGAGAAAAGCTGTTATTGGCATAGATTGGAAATATCTGCTCTTGCTTGGTAGTCAAACCCATCAATGGAGAGGAAGTTTTTTTTGTTGTTTTGTTTTAATTTTGTTGTTGTTCTAGTTTGGTCTTTGTTTTCCATTTCCATTTTAAAATTTTTATTTATTTTACTTAGGTTTTTTTTTTTTTTTTGAGATAAGGGCTTGTTATGTAGTTCAGGTTGGCCTTGAACTTACTGTGTAGCTCAGGCTGGCTTCATACTTATGGCAATCCTGCCTGAGCCTTCTGTGTGCTGGGATTATAAGTGTGTACTACCACACCTGGTTCTACTCTTTTTAATGTTTATATTTTTATTTTTTTCCTTTTCCCACTTTTTTCTGCTTTTCTCTTTCCTCTTTTTACTTGTGCTCTTTTCTTTAAACACTGTTTATTTTTAGCTTTTTATTTTATTATGTATTATTTTCCTCCAATCTTTTCTGTTATTGATGGTATTACAGTTATTGCTTTTATTTGGTTTTTACCTACCTTTTAATTTTTCCTCCCTTTTCCCTCTTTTTAGTGCTGGGAACTGAGCCCAGCACTTCGGGCATGTTGAGTGGGTGCTGAGCTACACCCCAGCCCAGCTGAATGGCGTTGTGCCTGCTCCAGCTGTGACCTGATTCCACCTGGACCTTGGTGGATACTTTACCTTAATGAATAGGGGATTTAATCTAACTGATGATGCATCCCAAAGCAGGCATAGAAATCACCCATAGCAACAGCAGAGAGAATAACACAACTCTTGTGGAAATCATACCTGTGAGGGACCTAGAATCAGTTGTCCCCATACTTTATCAGATCACATGTTGCTCATAAGACCAGCGGTGAGTGCCACAAGGTAGAGCTATGACCCCCATCCCTTGTCCTTCTCCATGAACCAGCTGAAGTTGTGACAGTGACTGGACACAGGATGAGAACTCCCAAGCCTATCACCATGGTTGGAACAGCTGTAGAACTGCTTTCAAGTATCAGAGCTGATATCAACAAAGTCTGAGGAGAATCCAATATCCAATAGTGGCTTTCAGTCCCATCCAAGGGATAACCATAGAGGGTGTACTCTGCACACTCTTGTTTCTGTTCCACATCTATGCGAACCACCAAATGGACCCCTGTCTTGCCAAACCTCCAGGGCACAACATCAAAAGAAGGCTGCTTGGGCCGGGGATTTAGTTTAGTGGTGTAAGTGCCTGCATGGCAAGCGCAAGGTCATGAGTTCAATCCCTGATTAAAAAAAAGGTGCTTACTAAGAAGCAACAAAATCCTAACAGACCCACAAATAATAACCTGAAAACACAAGAAATAGGAAAAAACAAGGCAATGTGAAACTTAAAGTTCATAACTCTAGTGACACATGCCAAAAATGTCAAAGTGGATGAAATATCTGACAAAAGTCAAAAGAATGATTTTTCAGAAATTCAATGAAATCTAACAGAATATGAATAAAAGTTGAATAAGGAAGAAAGTTCAGGATATAAATTAGTTCAATGAGGAAGAATTTTGAGAAAGAAACAAATAGAAATCTTGGTAATGGGCCAGGTGTGGTGCATTCACGTGTGCCAGCACTTAGGAGGCTAAGATAGGGGGATTAGGAGTTCACATACTGAGTTTAAGGCAAGTCTGGATGACATGGCAAGACTATCACACACACAAAGAAAAGAAAACAACCAAAAGCAACTAAAGTCATCAAGTAACAAAGAATGCTTGGAAATGAAACCTTACAAAACTCCATTCAAAGCCTCAGTAACAGACTGTATCAAGCAGAAGAAAGAACATCAGAGCATCAAGGCAACTCAGTCAAAATACTACAAATAAGAAAAAGAATGAAGAGAACATACGAGATCTCTGGGACACCATTAAAAGATCAGTCTTCTGAATAGTGGGCAAGGCAGAGGGGAAAGAGCTACATGCAGAGTTCATAGAAAGCATATTTGATGAAATAATAGACAATGTCCCAGTTTTGGGGAAAATGTGGACATGTAGGCACCAGAGGCATTTAGAACTCTAAACAGACATTAAGGGTCTAGAGACTCATAGAGAAAAGAACCTCTCTCTGACGTATTATAGGTAAATTGCCAGAAGTACAGAAAAAAAAAGACTGTAGAAGAGTTCCATTGTAGCTGACTAGGTGGCAGCAGTGAGCAAGAAAAGCCCCCAGATATGCACCAGAAAACTCAGGTACACTGAAACAGGAGAGACAGACCCAGATATAGGAAGGCAGGCATAAAGAGAAACTCATAAGATCCAAATCCAGTGTCAGAGGAGTTTAGAAAGGAAAACTGGCCTGTACTGGGACCATGGCACCCCTTACATCCCAAGTCCATTATACATGTAATCTTGGGAGAGGCTCTTAACACCCTGAGGGAGGGAGCCAGCACTTCAGGAGTGGCCAGGGCACTGGAAAAGGCTCCTAGCTTTTTTGCCGTTTCTATTGGGAAAGAAGGGAACACAACACGTGAGATATTCATAGATCAAGGCATTAGAGAAACTGAAAGCTGGCAAGAGGTTTTTTTTTTTGAAAGGACACTGGTTGGGCCTTGGGGAAGTCAAAGCCAGGCACACGATCCTGATTAGGGACCTGGATCTGAGCACTGAGAATATGGCAGTTCAAGGGCTGTACGAGCAGATAGCAAGACCCTAGGAGAAAAGACACCAAACTGTCATGGAATAGGCATTCTTCCCCCAAACCCTAGGAGTACTGGTGTCTACCGGACATCCTTGTCACAGCTAACAGCTGCCTGTCAGTTGCCTGCCTGGGAGCCTTTCACATTGCTGGGGGCTTCGACCATGAGTGTGAAAGCTGGAAAGCAAGCTTTGGGGAGAGTGAACTGGGGACACAGTGAGCAGAGAGCTGGAGGGGGATGCCCTAGCTAGAAGCCATTCAGTGGCACACTTGCAGAAGGCTTGTGAAGGGAGACTGCAGAAACAACTATTGAGATTTGCCATGTGGGGAAGGGAACAGGGACTGAGAAGGTTCCAGCAGCAATCAGTGGAACCTGTGTAGTCAGTCATACTGCACTCTCCCTTGCTTGAATTAGCCGAGGGGGTTAGACCTTAAGACAAAGGCAAAGGCCTACTGGTGCCTGCACCCAGTGCTAGCAGCAGGGAGGCAGGTTTAGCGTGTGCCACCCAGTGTGTAAGCTTTCTGGTCTCGTAGGGAGAGACCAGCTCAGAGACCTGCAGTACCAGGCAGTACTCTGTGGACTGGGAAGGATGAGGAGAAGAGGTAATTTATGGTCATAGCAGTGATCCAAGGAGGGTGGAAGAGCAGCAGAGAGCCAGGCTCAGGGGTTCATCCAGCCCCTCTCCCCAGGTCAGAGTTGTCCCATGTGTGAATGTTGGGGGAGGAACTCACTACTTGAACTCAGATTGATTGAGTTATGATTGAGTCTGTTAATGCTGATATAACTGTTAGGGATTCTCTCTTGGTAGCACAATGACTGGGTCTGATACTCTTAAACTGAGTAGGATAAAGAGGTAGATAAATACCGAAAAGCAACCAAAGCCAAGATTATATCGCTGAGAAACAGACTGTATGAGATCTAATGAGATCTCATACTAGCATGATCCTCAACCCTGAATGCACATGCATGTAAGTACATGTGTGTGTGCATACACACTACAAGATATTAAAAAAGAGAAGGCAAAAAAAAAAAATGCTTCTAAATGGGGCTGGGGATTTAGCTCAGCAGCATAAATGCCTGCCCAGCAGGTTCCAGGTTGTGAGTTTGATCCCCAGTACCAAAAACAAAAACAAAACAAAAGCCCCCAAAATGCCTCTAAAAACTTATTCACCTAAAGTTGATCCAGTGGGCATTGGTGGAGAGAAAAAAACTAAATGATTGAATTATCTAAAGCAAAGAAAGAATAAAAAACCCCCACATCAATAAAGGATTTGGCAAGCTCACAGTTGATATAACTAAACAAATAATGGACTTGGTAGAATGGTTGGTGCACTTAAAGAGGAAAGTAATACACTAGCTAAGCTAAACAAAATGATACAAAATATGAACAGTTTATCAAAGAATTAGAGTCCATAAAGTACCAACTAAATCCAGGAGATAAAAAATTTATTGAAAATATGAACAGCAGAAGTCAGCAGTGTGCTAAGAGTGTCAAGACTAGAAGATAGGACTGATGACCATAATTCAGCAATAACTCAATAGGCTGATCTTGAACTCACTATGTAGCTCATGCTCATGGTGTTTCTCTTGCCTCAGCCTCCCAAATGCTGGAATAAAAGGTATGCATCACCATACCCAGCTCTAAGACTAATTAAAATTAGAGAAAAATTAGAAGATGACATGAATGACATAAAAAATCTTTTTATAGAAATCATAGCAGAAAAATCCCAAAGTATAGGAAAGAGTTTAACATGCAGGTAAGCAATGAATGTAGAATACGCAATCAGAAAAGAACTCCTTCCTGGCACATCATAACCAAAATCCCAGAGGTTTAATACAAGGTCAGAATTTTAAAAGCTGTTAGAAGAAAACAAAAAATCAGTAGCTGGGCATGGTGGCACATGCCTGTAATCCTAGTACTCAGGAGGCTGAAGCAGGAGGATTATTGCAATTTTGAGACCAACCTGGGCTACAGAGTGTGAGCTTAAGACCGACCTGAACTACATAGCAAGACTATCTCAAAAAAATAAAACAAAGCAAAGCAAAGCAAACAAAAAACCCAAATTACCTACAACTGTAAAACTGTTAGAATTATTAGATATTTCTCAATACAAACTTTAAAGGTCAGGAGAGTTTGGAGGGAACTTTTTGAAGCCCTAAAAGAAAACAAATTTCATGGGCCAGGGATTTAGTTCAGCAGCATAAGTGCCTGCCTTGCAAGCGCATGGTCATGAGTTCAATCCCTGGTGCAAAACAAGCAAACAAACAAACAAAACAAATTTCAACCTGGATTAATAGAACCTCAAAAACTATCATTCAAAATTGATGGAGAAATTAGGACCTTCTGTACCTTAAGAAATTCATGACTACCAAGTCAGCACTACAAAAAATTTTTAAAAGCTACCCTAGAGAATAGAAGTGGCAATACCTAAGAGTCTACTGGAATGAATAAAACAAGTGGGGTGAGAAGTTAAGCAGAAGGGAAAAATAATGAGCAACAGAAAACATATAATAATACTCAGTGTAAAAAGTCTCAGTTCCCCAATCAAGAGACATCAATTAGCAGAGAGGAATCAAAAAACAAAGCCCAACACTACGCTATCTGCAAGAAACATACTTAATATTTAAAGAAACCCATAGATTAAAAACCAAAGGATGTGAAACAATTTTCATATAACAGGAGCCCCAAAGCAAATAGGAATAGCCATCTGATTTTCAGACAAAGTAGACTTCAAGCCGAAACTGTTCAGAAGAGGCAAAGATCACTGTATACTGGTAAAGGGAACAGTTAAACAGGAGGAGGTAACAGTTGCAAATACATATGCACCAAATATCAGTACAACTAATTTCATAAAACAAATATACTGTACATAAAAGATCAGTTAACCAGCAACATAATCACAGTGAAGGACTTTAATATCCCACTTTTACAATCAGACAGATTAACCAGATGAAAAAAGCCAAAACAAATATCAGAATTGAATTATACCTTTAAACAAATGAACTTAATAGATATCTATAAAATGTTTAATACAACATCAGAATGCACATTCTTCTCACCAGCACACACTGTTTTTCCAAAATACACCACATCCTAGGCCATAAAACCATAAAATAAACCATAAAAAAGTGCAAAAGATCCAAAATAATTCCATACATTCTATCAGATCACAGTGCAGTAAAACTACAATTCAATGTCAGGAATAATTACAGAGATAATGTAAACACATGGAGATTAACAGTACACTTAATCATTGGATAATATGAAAAATCAAACATTTTATAAAATCAAATAATGCTGTTACAGCATATCAGAACATATGGGACTCAAAGAAAATAATCCTAAGGAGGAAGTTGATAGCTAGGAATGCCCACATCAGAAAAAAGAGCAATCTCACATAACCTAATGATACACTTCAAAGTCTTAGAAAAACAATAACAATACAAATCCAAAACTAGTACAAGGAAGGAAATTATAAATATCAGAATGGAAATTATCAAAATTAAGACAAAAATTACAAAAAATTAATAAAGAGCTGATTCTTTGAAAGAATAAACAAACCAAAAGAAGGAAAAAAACCCAACCCATATCAATGCAGTTACAAATGAAAAAGGTGACATTTTTTTGCCACCATCAAACTCCAGAGGATTATAAATAATCACTTTGAAAGCAAATTAACTGGAGAATCTAGACAAAATAGGCAGATTTCTAGTTGCATATGAATTGTCAAAACTGAAGAAGATACAAAAATACTGAACAGTAACAGGCAATTAAATTCAGGCATTAATAAAACTACCAAGAAAAGTCCAGAGTCTGATGAATTCACTTCTGAATTCTACAGGACCTTCAGGGAAGATCTAACACCAATATTTCTCAAATTCATCAATGAAATTAAAAAGGAAGGGACCCAGGCTCATTCCTGGAAGTTAGCATCACCTCCATGCCAGAACCAAACAAGAATTTAACAAAGAAAGCACAGAATACAACATATTGTTAAAAATATCATGCATCAAAACCAAGTTGGCCTCATCCCTGAGATGCAAGGATGGTTTAACACATGTAAATCAACATATGTAATATGTCACATAAACAGAAACAAGTACAAAACTCACATGATCATCTTAACAGATGTGAATAAAGCTTTTGACAAAATCCAACATCCATTCATGATAAAAATCCTGAAGAAAATACAGAAGGACCTTATCTCAACCCAATAAAAGCCATTTATTACAAACCTACTACAAACATCATACTAAATGGGGAAAAGCTGAAGGCTTTTTCTCTAAGATCAGCAACAAGACAGGTTGTTGACTCTCACCACTCCTGTTCAATGTAGTACTTAAAACTTTAGCCAGAGCAATTTGGCAGACCAAAGGAAAGTATACATATAGGAAAGGAAGATGTCAGTCTATCCTTACTTGCAGATGACATGTTTCTGCACATAGAGGACACAAAAATTCCACCAAAAGACTCCTAAAACTATAAAATGGAGCAAAACAGCAGCGTACAAAAACCAACACACATTCAATAGCATTCCTGTATACCAACAACAAATACACTGAGAAAATAAGAAAACGATGCCATTCATAGTAGCTTCAAAAAAAATTAAATGCCCAGGAATTAGTCTAACCAAAGAGAAGTGAAAGACTTCTGCAATAAAAACTATAGTATTCTGAAAAGGGACATTGAAGAGAACAACAAAAAAATGGAAAGACATCCATATTCTTTGAAGGTAGAACTAATATTATCAAAATGGCCATATTACCAAAATTGGAATATAGATTTAATGGAATCCTAAAACAAATACCAACAGTATTCTTTACAGAATGAGAAGAAATAACCCTAAAATTTATGTGGAACTAGTAAAGGTTCAGAACAGCAAAAGCAACAAGAGCAAAGTAGGAGGCATTGCAGACGTAGAATTCATGTTATATTTTAAAGGTAGAGGGATTAAAAGCACCATGACAGTGGCCAAAAAAAAAAAAAAAAAAAAAGTAAAAGGTATGTGGATCAGTGGCACAGAATAAAGGATGCAGAAATAATCCTAGGAACATTCACACATCTAATCTTTTACAAAGTGGCAGAAAACTCACACTGGAAGAAAGATAGCCTCTTCAACAAGTGGTACTAGGAAAATTGGTTATCCATATGCAAAAGATTGGCTCTCTCTCTATATATCTTTCACCATGCACCAAAATAAAATCAAATGGATTAAAAACCTAGGTATTAAACAAACACTTTAATCTGCTGGGAGAATAAATAAGTGGAACTCTTTAAAACATAGGCATAAGCAGAGACTTTCTAAACAGAACCCCAGTTGTAGAAGATGTAACATCAAGAATCAACAAATAGTATTATATCAAATTAAAAAGCTCCAGAACAGTGAAAGAAACAACCTGAAGAGAAGAGACAAGTACAGAATGGTAAAAAAAAATTTTTCCAGCTGCTCTTTGGACAGGGTACATAAAGAACTCAAAAAACTTAGACCACCCTCCATTAAAGACTCATAAAAATTCCAGTCAAAAAAATGGACAACTAGTGCTCCCAGGTTTAGCTTAGTTGGCTAAGGCCCTACTCTGTGTCCGTGAGGTTGTGAGTTCCATCCCAGAGGCAGGGAAAAAAAAAAACAAACTGTAAAAAAATGGACAACTAAAATGGACACTTCTCACAAGGAGACATACAAATGATTGATAAATAAATGTAAAAATGTTCAATATCTGGCCATTATAGAAATGCAAATTAAAACATCTGAGATTCTATCTTAATCCAGAAAGAATGGCTATCATAAAGAATTTTAAAAAATAGCAAATTCCAGTGAAATGCAAATGAAGCTATAGTGAAAAAGAAACTTTTCCACATTCTTGATGGTAATGTAAAGTAGTGCAACCACTATGGACATCAGTATGTATATTTGTCAAAAAACTAAAATTAAAAATCGCATTTGACCTAGCTAATTCCCTTCTAGCTATCTTCTCAAAGAGTTAAATATATTACATTTCAGTGATGCATGCATGCCCAATTCACAATAGCTAAATCTTGAAGGAGGCTTATATATTTATTAACAGATGAAAGGATAAAGAAAGTTTGGTATATTTATAAAATAGAATAATAGCCATAAGGAATGATAAATTTGAGCCATTTTTACAAAAATGAATGAGTATTGAATCTGTAATGCTTGGTAGAATAAATCATACAACAGGTTAAATATCACATGGTTTCTCTTATATGTAAAACTCAGCATAAATGAAGGAGCCAAATAATAGGAAGATAGACCTTTTGCAAATAGGAAGAGGCTGTAGAGATAGAGAGGGAAGAGAACTAAAAAAGGACTAAGATGTGATGTGCACATGTGCCAACTCTCCAAAATGAGTGTATTTATTGTGTATCTGAAACATGTGCTACAAATAAATCTGTAAGAGAGAAGAGCCAAGCCATATTTAATAGCAAAACCATCACAATGACAGTAGGTTTCTCAGAAGAAACTCTATGAAGGCCAGCAGGGCATGGAATGATGTATTTCAGGTTTTTCAAAGAATCTGCCAAGCAAGATCATTATACCCAGCAAGGGAATGGAAGGAGAAAGAGCCTTGAATATAAGCATGAACTATGGAAATTCATGATCACTAAACAAACATTACAGAAATTTCTTCAGTGAATTCCTTACTTCAAAGAGGGAGAAAAATTATATAATGGCCCCTTGAATTAAGGTTGGCCTGACATACAAACAACTTGGGTTATGATAGGAATTTTAGTTTTAACTTATGACCAAAGTCTTGAATAATGACCCAAATGCCAGCTGCTTGTGCTTTCAGATGCTCTCAAATATAGATTTAACTCTTAATGAGTTCTGGAAGGAACATTACAACATCCTTTCCTGTATGGGATTAACTGAGAAATCCTGGGCCAGTGTCTCTAAGAACCCTGAGATCTACCTGTATAAAAGAGAGAGACTTTGAAGGCTGGGTAAAGGGGCCTGAACCTTCAATTGACAACTTGAGTTACAGTCAGCCCTTGAATTGAGTTTGTAAGTCAAGGGTCCACTGTAATCACATGAGCATAAGAAAGAATAAATCTCATTAGCAGAGTAGACAGGCAAATATAAAATAGGAAAAAAGCCCCGTTATCAGTGTGGTAAACTATTAATATGGTAACTCAACATGAATAATACAGGAAGAAATGAACACAGAATATTCAAAACAATCAGGTTAAAGTTAGCAAAATGACAGAAACAACTACATGTGTATTTTGATTCTCAAAATGCATATGTTTTGACTGATGGTTGATTGAAAAATCCTAGAAAATTGCAAAACGCAGGCCAGGGATTTAGCTCAGTGGTGTAAGTACCTGACTGGCAAATGCAAGGTTGTGGGTTCGATCCCCCTTACCAAAAACAAAACAAAACAAAACGCCCCCCAAACGTACCTCACCTATAAATTCATATATAGTCTGAAAGTGAAAGGATGAAAAATGATAGCCCAAGCAAATGGAATCTGAAAGCAAACAGGAGTAGCTATATTTATCTCCAACAAAATAGTCTTTAACCTAAAACTGGAAGAGACTAAGAAGGTTGCTCCCTATTGATCAAAGGAATAACTCATCAGGAAAATACAAGGATTATAAATATTAAACATTAAATGTCATAGCAGTTGGTTTTGTAAAATAAACACTATTAGTTGTACAAGGAGAGATAGGCCCAAAAGGGAATAATAGCAGTTGACTTTAGTACCCTACTTTCACCAATAGATCATCCAGACAACAAATTAACATGAGAGTGAAATTATACTATAGGTCAAATAGACTTTAACAGAATCTGTAAAATATTCCATCTAAACATTGCAGAGTATACATTGTTTTCATTAGCACATGGAACTTTTCCCAAAATAGACCATGTGTTATGGCCTAATGTAAGACTTAAATTTTAAAAATAGTTTCTTGCACCTTATTGGTCACAGTGGAATGAAACTAGAAATCAACAAGAAGAGAAACTGCCAAAATTATATAGTCACTTGGAGACTGAGCAACACACTATTGAATGAATAGTGGCTCATGTAAGAAATTAAGAAGGACATTTAAAAATTTCTGGGAAACACAACATACCAGAACCTGTGGGGATGTCAGAAGAAAGCATTACTTTATAGCAATGAATGCCTATACAAGTAAAACAACAGAGATTTCAAATAAGTAACCTAATGGTACGTCTCAAGGTCTTAGAAAAACAAGGTCAAACCAAACTCAGAATGCAAACAAGGAAAGATTAAAGATCATAGCAGAAATAATAGAGACTAACTGGACAATACAAAGAATCATTGAAAAGGAGGAGATAACTTTGCTGAATAGAGGAGGAGTCTCATTCAGAGATACTCAGAGAAATTCAGCTAAAACAGTGCTAACTGGAACCACCAGGAGCAAGATTAAAGGCCACAGGATGCATAGTAAATGGAACAACTGACCCATCCCTGTGACCTGTGGTAGGAGAGGTGAGAGGAATTAAACAGCCTTGCACCTTGGGACTGTGCAGCCGCAGGAGCAGAAAGGCACCCCACAGTACCTCCCCTATCTCGCCCAAGGAAGTTACAGACTACAGCAGAGGTGGGTGACAGTGGCAGTAGAACTTATAAAGCAATAAATGGGAAGTTAGTATCCCACCTTGGGAGAGGAGTAAAAATCGGGACTGAGCAATTGGGACTGCAGAAGCAGATGCAGAGGGCCCGACCATATTACATCATCCCATTACACCCTGCAACAAATAAGAGGACAGAGACTTGCTAGTGGAAGAGGAACATAAAGGACCAGCAGCCAAGGTGCATGGGACTGGGAGCAGCCTCCTGCCTCTGTCTGAAAGCAGTACAGCAACTGGGAGAGAGACACCACCAAGAGAAACAGGGTAAGGAGTGGGAGGCTGCCAAGGGATGTACAAAAAGTACTGGTTGAAGACTTTGGCCCCAGATCCCCACATCTGGAAGCCAAGATCAGCCTCAAATCCAGCACTAACTCTACTGCAGGCTTGACAGTGTTATCCAGTGGTTTTGGACACTTGGTGGACATCAGAGGAAATTTTTAAATTTTTTATTATATTTTTCTTCTTTTTGCAGATTTGTTTTCTATTCCTGTTCCTTTTTTTTTTCTTTTACTCATATTTTTGTTCTAATCTATTATCTTTCCCCCTTTCCTAAATTTACCGCTCTAGACTTTGTCCTGTTTTCATATGAGTGAATTGTCTCTGTGATTTTTCTGGTCAACTTCAATAATCCCTTGCTTACACTTTCACTGTTTCTCTTCTGCCCCCTTCTCTAGTTTCCAAAAGCTTGTGTGATTGTCTGTCAGTCTGGCTTTTACTTTATTTCTTTTCAGTTATCTCTGTTCTATCCACTGTCCTTCTTAAATTTCCCCAAAACAGGGTAAAACTACTCTACCAAGTGAAAACACTTTGCATACAAGCTCTCAATTTATGATCAGTTCTGTTATACAACATACAGATTTCTGCTTCTGTGGTTAAAGGAACAAAATTAATAGTTACCACAGTTTATCAGTTTCTAAACTGTGCTTGATACTATTCTTAGTGTTCATTATACTACTTTACCTCAGATGTCATATCTATTTCAGTCAGTTGTTCTCACTTCTGTAATAATACTGGAAAGTTCTGGGGTAATAACCTCACCACACCCCAGCACCAAAGGACTGAGGATTGAGTCAAACTGATTCCTAAATCTCACTCGAAATTAATTGGAAAGGTAGGATCTTGATACAGACACAAACTAAGAACCTTATACACACAGAAGACATCCCTGAAGAACAAACTTTTCCTAGCGAGGCCTTGATACTGGTGATAAAGCTACCTACTACAAAAACTTACATGGATCAACACAGAAGACAAAATAAAAAGCTTTTGAAATAGAAAATGGCAAGATACAGAAGCAAAATGCAACCTCAGACCTCCAGTGTACCCAGAGCAAGTACAAGAGAAAATGAGGTGGAGAAAAATGGAAGACACACCTGACATTTCTGAAATGATAGCAACTGAAGTAAAGAAGTAAATCCATGAAACTACAGAGAAAATCAGATCAGAAATAATCTCTCAGATGAAAAAAGAAATGTTAACATTTATAAAAGAATTGCTTAGCAAATCTAGAGTACAGATAGATTTAAAAAAATAGATAATTACAGGAAGAGGATGAAAAACATGAGTGATCAGTATAGGAAAGAAATAGAATGTAATGAAATGTGTTTAAACAGATAGTTAGAAAATATAAAAATTCTGTCGAAAACTGGCAAAAATGCATGCAGGAAACTGGAGACAAGCTTTTAGGCCTTGAAGACAGGCTTGTGGCTAGTGATCATGAAAGGGAAGATCTCTTGAAATAACAAAAGACCGGGAATGAACAATTCAACAGCTGCAAAATGACAAAAGAAAAATAATATAACAATAGTTGGTGTCAGTGAAAAAGCAGGAGTCAACACAAATGACATTTTAAAAAAACTTTGCAGAAATAATAGCAGAAAATTTCTGAAGTGTGGGAAAAGAATCTGACATCAGATAAATGAGGCATATAGAACTTCAGTTACCCATAACCAAAAAAAAAAATCTACACTCAGACATAAAATAATCAAGATCCCAGAAATTCAGCACAAGAACACAAGATTGAAAGCAGAGAAAAGAAGCAGATCACCCATAAAGGAATGCCCATCAGAATCACAACTGACTTCTTAACACAAACCCTCAGGTCAGGCAGAGTGTGGAGTGAAATACTGCAAGCCCTAAAAGAAAAAGATCTCTACCTCATATTGATGTACCTCACAAATTTTTTTTTCAAAATTAATGAAGAAATGAGATAGTTTCATGACAGAGAACAACTGGAGAAATTTATGACTGCTAGACCAAAACTTCAAAAGGTACTGAAAGATATTCTAGACAGAGATAAAAATGAGCATAATTCCAAGAACAACAACAAAGAAACCACCAAGCAGGGCAAGCAATTAAACAGAGGGGGAAAAGTAGTTAACCAACAGCAGGAAAATAACATGACAAAGGTAAGCCAATACATACCAGTTATAACCATCAATGTAAATGGCCTCAATTCACCAGTCAAAAGAAACAGACTAGCAGAATGGATCAAAAACCAAGATCCAACAATATGCTTTATATAAGAAACACATTTAACTAAAAAATAAATTCATAGACTAAATGTCAAAGGGTGGGAAACAATACTCCATTCAATAGGAAGCCAGAAAAAGCAATGGTAGCTATTTTTGCAGGCAATGTGAACTTGAAATTGAGAATAATCAAAAGAGATAAAGAAGATCAGCACATACTTGTTAGGGGGAAACTTCAAGAGGAGATGATAACAATCATAAATATGTATGCACCAAATGCAGGAGCACTCAACTATATAAGAGAAATATTAATAGACATGAAAAATCAAATGAGCAAAACCACAGTTGTAATGGGGGACTATAATACTCAATGTCAAATAGATGAATGAACCAGACAAAAAATCAGCAAAGAAATATCAAAACTGAATCAAACCTATGAACAGATGGCTTAGTAGATGTTTAGTGTTCCAATCAATAACATAAGAATATATATTTTTCTCATCTGCACATATGATCTCTAAAATAGACCATGTACTAGCCCATACAACATACTTAATAATTGCAACAGAATTGAAATTATCCATGTATATTATCTGACCATAGTGCAGTGAAATTAGAAATCAGTGGCACAAGAAACAAAAACTGTATAAACACTTGGAAATGAAATAATATCCTCCTGGATAACCAATGAGTCACAGATGAAATTAAAGAAGATAGCAAATAATCTCTACAATTAAAGGAAAATGCAGATACAGTTTACCAAAACCCATGGGATGCAATGAAAACAGTTGTGAGAGGGAAATTTATAGAGCTGAATTGTCACATTAGGAAAACAGAATGAGCACAAATAAACAACCCAGTACTGCTCTTCAAGCTTCTAGAAAAGTCAAGCCCAAAGTCCATAGGAGGGAGGAAATTGTAAAGATCAAAGCAGAAATTAATGCAATTGAGGCAGAACAATACAAAGAATTAATGAATTGATGAGTTGATTTTTTTAAACAATAAAAGTTGATAAACCCATAGCCAACCTTACTAAAACAAGGGAAGAAAACACTCAACTTCATGCAATGAGGATTGAAAAGAGTGAAATCACTACAGATCCTGTGGAAGTTCAGAAGATCATCAGTACCTACTTTGAAAATCTTTAGTCTCATAAGATGGAAAACTCAGAAGAAATGGACAGTTTCCTAGGTATGTAAGAATTACCAAAACTGAATTGAGAATATATAAAAATTGTGAATAACCCTGACAATGAAATTGAAAATGTAGTTTAAAATTTACCAACAAAGAAAATCCCAGATCCTGATAGATTCACTGCTGAATTCTATAGGAAATTTAGAAAATACTTAACACCAATACTCCTCAAACTCTACTAAAATTCAAAGGGAAACAATACTCCCTAACTCATTCCTGGAGACATGTATTACTCTGATACCAAAACCAGAGAAAGGCCCAACCAAAACAGAGTACTACAGGCCAGTCTCCTTAATGAACACAGTTACAAAAATCCTCAATAAGATACTAGCAAATAGAATGAAGCAAATCATCAACAAGATTGTACATCATGATTCATCCCAGGAATGCAGGGATGGTTCAACATATGCAAATTAATAAATGGAATCCACCATATCAATAGAGCTAAAGACAAAAATCACATGATCATCTCAATAATTGCATAAAAAGCATTTGACAAAATCCAGCACTCATTCATGCTAAAAAAAAAACCTACAGAAAATTGGAATAGTCTATCTCAATCTGATAAAAGCCATATATGACAAACCAATAGCCATCATCATAATAAATACCCCAAAACTGAAAGTTTTTACTCTAAAATCAGGAACAAGACAATCACTATTCCCATTCAGTATAATCCTGGGAACACTAGCTATAGCTATTAAGGAAGGGAAAGAAATAAAGGAAATAAAAATAGGAAAGGAAGAAATTAAATTGTCATTATTTGCAGATGACATGATACTCTATAGAAGTCCCCCAAAACTCCAAAAGACTTCTAGATTTAAGAACCAGATTCAGTTATGTAGCTGGATATAAAGTTAACACTCAAAAATCAATAGCATTCCTGTACACAAACAAGAAACTCACTGTCTTGGTTACTTTCCTCATTGCTGAGACAAAATATGTGATGCACTAAACGAAGGAGGGAAAGGTTTACTTAACTTACAGTTATTGGAGGTTACAGTTTATACTTGGCTGGCTTCAAGGTAGGGTGGCATGGCCTAGGGGCAACCATTCATGGCAGCTGTGGCAGATACCAAAAATGACAAGAGCAAAAAGGCAAGAGGGGGGAGAATGCCTCTTCTCCTTTATGTTATAAATAGGCTATGTCCCTCTAGTGGATGTAGCACTCACACCATCTATGTGCCTTTGTCTTGCACAGGCTGAGGATGTTACAAAGGACTCTGGCCCCCTGCTAAATCACTTAAACTTCTGACCTTCTCAGATTGACACAATAAACAATATCCTATAATGGTGAGGACATGTCCTTTATACCCCAGGATGGAGAGCCACTAAGTTACTTGATTAAGCTTCTAGACTTCTCAAATTGACACAGTGTATCAACTGTAACACTCATTGACAGAGAAATTAGGGAAACAAGACCCTTCACAATAACATAGAAATACAAATGGTCAACATATATATGAAAATATTCAACATCTTCAGCCATTAGAGAAAATGAAAATTCAAATAACCCTAACATTCCATCTCCCTCTGGAAGTCATTAGGAAATCAAATAATAACACACTACTGGCTGTGGTGAAAAAGGAAACTTTGCATTCTTGGTGGGGATGCACACTGTTACAGTCATTATAGAAATCAGTACTGGAATCAAAGAACTGAAATTAGAAATTCCATATGACCCATATATCCCCTTGTTAGAGATCTTTCTCAAAGTGCTTAAGTCGTCATACTACAACAATATATGTGTAACAATGTTTATAGTGGCATGATTTGTAATAGCTAAATCCTGCAATCAACCCTTATACTCATCAACAGATGACTGGGGAAAGAAAATGTGATATTTATATGTAATGGAATACAACTCTGCTTTAAAGAATGACACATTTGGGACATTTGTAGGAAAATGGATGTGCCTAGAAAATAGAATATTGAGTGAAATAAACCAGACACTTAGGCTTAAATACTGTATGACGTTTCTCACTTGAGTGAGGCAAAGTACAAACAAAGTGATAAAGAATGGATAAAAAGAAATCTGTCTTGTGGTAGGGAAGTGATCCAAAAGAACCAAGGGGCAGGGTGAGGAAGCAGGGAAGTGGAAGAGAGAGGAATAAAGGTGTTCCTGGTGCAGGAACCTAGTAACCCCAATTAATGTAAATGCTATATGGTGTGACATGAGCTAAGACAAATACTGTCAACAAGTTTGGAAAAGGGAGAGGGAGAGGAAAGGGAAGGGAATTTTATAAAAAACAAGCCATGCTATATACATGTAGCCGTTCCGCAAGATGACTGTAGCTGCATGCATGGAAAATGTGTACTAATAAAATTTTAAAAAAGTACAGTGACCAGTAAATATATGAGAAGCATGCTTTATATTGTTAGCCATCAGAACAATGCATTGAGACTCTACCTCAGACAGAGTGGCTATTAATATGGGTGAGGCTGCCGAGAAGAAGGAAGCCTTGTGCACTCTTGTAGGTGTATAAATTAGTATAGCCACTGTATAAACTAGATGGAGATTTCTCAAAAAACTTTCAATAGAAATACTGCCATATGATTCACCTATCCACTCCTGGTATATATTCAGAGGAAGTTAAATCAGCGTAGAAATACCTAATACACTTCCATACCCATGTTTTTTGCAGTATTACTCATAATAGCTAAGCTCTTACATGTATGTCATACCATAAAGCATTATTCAGCCATAAAGAAGAATGAAAGCATGACCGTTGCAGGAAAGTGGATAGAACTAAAGAATATCATGTTAAGTGAATTAAGCTAGACAAAATCAAGTATCATGTTATCTCATGTGTGGAGGAAAAGAAAAAGATGACCTGAAAGTAGAAAAAGGACTTTTAAGAAAGAAAGGGAATGGGCATAGGGGGTCCAGAGCTGAGGAAAAGATTGGGCAGAAGGCAGAGTGACAATGACTAAGGCATAACATATGTATTTATATAACTTTCACATTAATTAATTTATACAATTAATGTGTTAATAATTATAGTAACTTTAAAATCTAAATTATAGATTGTGTGCAAAATGGAGAAAGTAAAAAGAGTGTTGAGATTTAGGAGTAGTCGAATATTTGAAGAGTCTTTCCTCCCCTACAGCTAAATTATATGATATAGTTTACAAGATGATTTTACAAGTGTGCATTTGAAAATTACCTTCCACCTTGCCTAAAATCACCAAATTGGGTTTTGGCAGAGGTGGACCTTACATTCAAGTTTTCTGATTATTGTACATTTTCTGTTATTCCAGTTTTATTTCTTGAAGAAAATGTAAGTTTACATGTTCTTTTATTATATAAGACCAAAGAGGTCTTAAGTGTACATGTTCTTTTATTATACAAGACTAAAGAGAACCTTGTAAAAATGGTTTGAATCCTATATGATTTGCTGAAAGAAGATTATGTATTTTATATAGAAATTCCTTCATATTTTTAGTATCTTACTTATAATGATGTGTTTACTAATATCTTCAATTTACTACAATTATCCATTGTGATTGGATAAAAGTATTCTTAACCTAGTGCAACAATAATATGAGGAATTCTGAATCCTGTCATATGAAGATTATGATAACTTATTTAAATGTCTGTACTTTATACTACACAATTTAATATCTGTATTTCCCTTCATGGATATTACTTTATTTGGACTTTCTATGTAATACAGAGTCAAATGAGATTTCAATGTGTGATATTCTAAGTTTCTATTTCTTAAGTTTCTGCAAATATTTGTCTCATAATACTTTTCTAACTGGCCAGTTTTGGTGTCCTGTGTTTATATATGGTTTTGCATTTAGGTTGGCTATGATATGACTAAAGAAGCTGCCAGAAGATGCTATGAGAAGTCCGGCCTGGGACCAAGTGATATTCATGTAATAGAACTTCACGACTGCTTTTCTGTAAATGAACTCCTTACTTATGAGGCCCTAGGACTCTGTCCAGAAGGTAATATCTTTGAGGCAGGTAGATTAATTGATTAAATTTCACTGAGCAAGCTTCACTTTTACCAACAGAAGTATTCATGAATTGCCTTTCCCTCCACATTGGTTCTGCCAGTGAGCAAAGTGCATGTAAGCAGTTTTAGTGGACGTTCTTAGAACATGTAGTTTTGGTTAATAAGAGCGCCAAGGTAACAGAGTGTAAAAATAATTTATATTATACAAATCAGGAACACTTACAGTGTACTTTTAAATTTTGAAAAGGAGATAACACTATACACAGAATCCCAAATATTTCTTTTCTTTGCTTTTTCTTGTAGTTTTGTGGATTGAACTTAAGTCCTTTGCACTGAGCTGTGTCCTCAGTCCTTTTTTCATTTTTATTTTTGAGTGAGGATCTTATGAAGTCATTAAGTTGCCCAAGCTGGGTTCAAATGTATCAGCCTTCTGCCTCAGCTTCTAGAGTAGTAGGAATATAGGCACAAGTATTTCTAATTGTGCTGAAAGGAAAATGAAAAAAAATGATTTGGGACATCTGAAATATTTTTTTCTTTATTTTTCTGTTTTGTTTTCTTTCTTTTTTTTTTATACTAGGAATCAAACTCAGGACCTTGCATTTACTAAGCAGGCACTATGCCACTGAGCTGTAACCCCAACCCTTTACTTTCACTTCTTTTTTTTTTTATATTTTTAAGAGAATAAAACCAAATGAAATAGAATAGAGTCAATCAAAACAAAACAATGAATGTGGTACAGAATATCAAAACAAGATAAAAAGAAAATCAATAATGGCTACCATAATGCTTCTTGTTATCTTAAAAGTAGTGGCCTATACCTTCAGACATAATACAATCAAACAAAACAAAAAATGAAACAGAATAAAACCAATCAAAACAATGAAAGCAATACAGGGCTTCAAATCAAGATAATAGGAAATCAATAATGACTATATAATATATTTTGTTATCTTTGAAATAGCAGTCTATGCCATCAAATACAATAAAATCAAACCAAACAAAACAATAAAACCAAACTAAACAGAAAATAATATGACTTCAAAATGTGATAATAGATTAACAATGGCCTCTGCCTTCCCTTTTTAGACATTTCTTCCCCTTTCACTTTCACAATATTTATTGTGCATTTAGGATCCCACTAATGTCTTTAGTTTCTTATACTAGGGAGACAACACCCATGTGACTCTGAACCATTTCACTCATTAGCATGATCTCAAGTTGCATCCATTTACCCACAATGGCTTTGTGATTATCTTTTTTTATAGCAGAGTAGCTTTCCACTGTATAAAAAAGCACGTCTTTCCTATCCATTCTGCAATTGATGCACAAGCTACCCTTACTTTTTTTTTTAATTTAAACAGAAAAAAGCAAAACAGAAAAAGGGTTAGAAACAATACAGAATTTCAGGGAAAAAAAAGCAGTAACAAATCGCTAGTTGATAAATTACATATTGTCTTCTTAGACCTAGTTGTTAAAGTTACTAAATTATAGCATACAAAGTGGACATTCAAACAGTGAGACTGCAAAGAAGTTCAATGATCCAGTAACAACTTAGCAACATGGTTATCAGTCCTACACACTTAAACATACATGTAGCTATATCCTCTAGAGCACTTTCTTTTCTCCTTTTTACTTTTTAAGTCCATTATCTGCTTAGTTATATCCTGTTTCAGGTCGCTGAGTACCTTACTGATTTGTTTTGTTGTTGTTATACACTTTTAATCACCTTATATAATTCTGTTGCCTTGTTTTTGAGTTTCTCCTCATCCATGATCCATGGATCAGCTTTGGTGGAGTTGGGAGATTTTTGGAGGTATTTTGTTACTTTCTTATCTACTTTTTTTTTTTTTGAGGGTAGCAAAATACAGCAGAATAAGACAGAACAAACCCATGCAACCTCAGTGCAGTAAAACTACCACAGAACCTCAGAGCAGGTCACCAGGACACAAGTAATGGGCTCAATAGTACAGCCCATTTTGTTTACATTAGCTATTCTTTCAATCAGGTAGAGGAAAATGGAAGGAAATATCGAACTTTTAAAACAGAATATTGAATAAACCAGTACCATTAATCAAAACTGAGCAGAACATTGATAAAAATATTTGCCTTCAAAGAGATGATAGAAGGAAATCCCCCTTACTTGCCACGCTGTATACATTCATCCTCCAAAAAGATACTCAGACCGCTGGTGCTGACTTGCTAACGGGGGCAGGGGGGAATGGATCAATGTCTGATTCTTAGCCCACCCACCAGCAGGACCCCAGCTGCTTACCAGGGCAGAGAGTAGGTCGCCTGTTCTCCCAGCGCCCAAAGTTCCAACATGATGCAGAGCTCAGGAATCGCTGATACTTCCCGCCCTGGTGCGCCAGCGGCTTGCTAGACCCCCAGCTGCTTACCAGGGCGACCAGTAGGCTGCCTTTTCTCCCAGTGCCCAAAGTTCCAACATGATGCAGAGCTCAGGAATCACTGATAGTTCCCGCCCCAGTGTGCTGGCAACTCGCCAGGCCCCCAGCTGCTCACTAGGGCGGCAAGTAGGCCACCTGTTCTCCCAGTGCCCAAAGTTCCCACATGATGCAGAGCTCAGGAATCCTACCCTTGCTTTTTTCTGGTTCCCTGTCACATAGAGCATTGTTCTCTCTCCTTTGATTTTCAGTCTATGAATTTTCTTTCGCATTAAATATTTCTTGTATAAAGTATATTGATGGATCCTGTCTCCTGATCCACTCTGCCTGGGTTTCTTTTTATTGGTGAATTGAGGTCATCTACAGTAATGCTTACGGCCAACATGCACTGGCTCATCTCTGCCATGGTATTTTCCTGCCATTGGCTGCCTACTTTTTCCCTCCATTCAGTTGTGTACCCTGCTTGGTGATCCTCCTCTGACACTGTTCCTGGAACCTTGGTCATTTTTATCTCTTTCTAGAATGTCCTTAGTATTCTTTATAGGGTTGGTGTGTCAGTCATGAATTCCTTCAGTTGTTCCTTATCATGGAAGTATCTTGTTTCTCTGTTAATTTTGAAAGACAGTTTTGCAGGGTACATCAATCTGAGTTGGAAATTGTTTTCTTTCAGGACTTGAAATACTTCACTCCAAACTCTTCTTGATTTGATGGTTTGTGTTGAGAAGTCTGTCATGATTCTAATGGGTTTTCCTTTATAGGTGATCTGTTTCTTTTCCCTAACAGCTTTTAATATTCTGTTCTTGTGTTGAATTTCTGAGATCTTGATTATTATATGTCTAATTATAGATTTATTTTGGTTATGGCTAGCTGGTGTTCTATATGACTCATTTATCTGTATGTCACAGCCTTTTCCCATGCTTGGGAAGTTTTCAGGTATTACTTATGTAAATAGGTTTTTAATGTCATTTGTGTTAACCCCTGCTATTCCACTGACACCTAGTATTTTTTTTAAATTTTGAAAAGATTAAAACCAAATGAGAAAGAAAACAAAGTGGGGTCATTCAAAACAAAAGGATGGACATAGTACATGATTAACACACAATACAAGGTGATCTACAATGTACTATGATGTCTCTTGTTATCTTCAGTAGAATTGTCTGAATCATCAGGCACAGTAAAATTGAACATAGCAGTACAGAACAATATCAATAAAAACAAAACATTGGAGACATTATAGGACTTCAAAAGCAGGTAGTCAAACCAGAATGGGTATCCTGGTGAATTTTATCATCTTCAGAGTAGTTGCCTATACTCTCAGACTTGATACTGTCAAATATAACAGATTCAAATAAGATCAGTCATAATAAGACAGTATAAGTAATACAGGGCTTCAGATTAAGTTAATAGAAAATTAAGGATGGTTACCATACTATATCCTAATATTTTTGGGATAGCTGTCAGTGCCCTCAAATCTAGTACAAGTAGACAGACTGGAACAGAATATAACCAAACTAAAAAGAACAATGAGAACAGTGAGGGTTTTAAATCATGATACAGTATTAACAATGTCCTCTGCCTTCCCTTTTTAGACAGTTACTCCCCTTTCACTTTCACAGGGTTCATTGTACATTTTGGGTCCCACTAACTCCTTTAGTTTTTAGATTAGGGAGGCAACCCACGATTTACCTAAATGGTTCTGAACCTTTTTACCCCTGAGCTTGATCTTAAGTTGTATTCCTTTACCTACAAAAGCCTCAAGGTTTTCCTTCCTTTTAGCTGAGTAGTTCTCTACTGCAGAAAAGTGTAATGTCTTTCCAACTAATCTGCAGCTGAAGGGTGAGCTACCCCACTTTTTTCTGGTTCTCTGTCACATAGAGCATAATTTTCTTATCTTTGACTTTCTGTCTATAAACTCTTTCAGGCTGATTATATTTCCTATACAAAGTATCTCGATGGACTATCTCCTGATCTACTCTGCCTGTGTTTCTTTTTGTTAGTGTATCAAGGCCATCAATATTAGTGATTATAGCCAACCTTCTCTGCCTCATCTCTGCTATGCTATTTTTCTGCCATTGGTTGTCTACTTTTCCCCTCATTCCACTGTCTGCCCCATTCATTGAGGCCTTTCTGCCCCTGTTCCTGAAATCCTGGGTTTTTTTTTTCTCTTTCTCTAGAATATCCTTAAGTATTTTTTGTAGGGTTGGATTGGTAGTCACAGACTCCCCCAGTTCCTCTTTGTCATGGAAGCATCTTGTTTCTGCATTAATTTTGAGAGACAGTTTTACAGGGTACATCAATCTTGGTTGGAGTTTATTTTCTTTCTGGGTTTGGAATACTTTGCTCCAAGCTCTTCTTGATTTGATGGTTTGTCTCAAGTCTGTTGTGATTCTGATGGGTTTTCCTTTATAAGTGATCTGCTTCTTTTCTCTGATAGCTTTTAATCTTCTGTTCTTGTGATGCATTTCTGGGATCTTGATTATTATATGCCTGGGTGTAGATCTGTTTTGGTTGTAGCTGACTGTGGTTCTGTATGCCTCATATATCTGAATATCATTTCTTTTTCCTATGCTTGGGAAGTTTTCCTTAATTATTTCTGTGAATAGCCTTTGTATTTCATTTGTGTTTATTCATGCTTATTCACTCACATGTTTTATTCTTAAGTTATAGATCCTCTTGTCATCTTCTAGCCTTTGTATTGTTACTTCCTGTTTCCTTGTTATTTTTAAGAGATCTTTCCTTTCATGATCACACATTGCAAAATGTCTTCAAGTCTTGATAGTCTATCTTTAGTTTCTTTCAAGCAGTTTTGCCAGCTTCCAATGGAGTTTTTGAACCTGTTTCATGTATTCTAGATTTTTTAATATTTTTCATTGAATGTTTCCCTCCTTTTTCTGTGCTCCTCCATTCTTCCATCTGTGACTTGAGAGATGCTTAGCATTTCTTTTATTAGTCTTCTTATAGCTTGCTTTACTGGTATTAGTATTTCTGTTTTGAGTTCTTCTGTAATGTCATGAATATATTTCTTTACGTCAAATGATGTTGTTTCTGCTACTGCAGGTGTACTGTCCTCAATCTCTTCTGTGTTTACCTCTCCTGGACTAATATTATTTGGGTTGGAGGCTGGAGACTTCCTTTTGTTTCTTTCTCTTGCAATGTTTCTGGTTTCTTCCAGACAAGTGCCAGGCCATTTCTGTATTGGTTATGATTACTCTGAAGCATGCTGGCTAGGGATTGCTGCCCTCCCCAGTATGCTGTTGACCACTGATGTACAAGCAGGGGTGGTGTATACTGGCCCCTCCTCTCCAAGCCAGTCAACCTTTGGGGGTCTTCACCAGGTTAGTGTGTGCTGCACAGATGGATTTGGTTTGGGACAGCTTCAGGGGCAACTTCATCCCTGACTATTGGGTCTCACACAGGGGCGAGACCCAGTCCAAGCAGTTCCCACCAATCTGCTCTGTGCCAGGAGCAGATAATTGAAGCTGCTATGATCCCAGGTTCAGGCCTGTCCTGCCTGATTCGAAAATGTTGCCCAGCCAATCTCCTTCTCCCATGGGAGGACCAAATTCTGAGCACTCACTGCGGGTTGGTACAGATTTCCATGCTGGCTCTGTTCTCCATTGCAACATGTCCCCCTGCTGAGGCCCTGGGCTTGCCAACCCCCAACTTCACCAGGACCGCAAGTCCTCGGACTCCAGCCTAGCACACCATGGGACTGGCTCTGGTGAGAGCGTGTCTGGCTCCAGCTTTCCGTCCACGTTTTTCTTTTCTTTTTTTCTTTTTCCTTAGTTTCTTTCTAGTCTATTTTATTCCAGTTCCATGTTGATTTTATTACAGTAGCTTTGTATTATAACTTCAAGTCAGGGATTGTGATGCCTCCTGCCTTGGCTTTGCTGCTTAGAATTGCCTTTGCTATTCTAGGTCTCTTCTGGTTCCAGATGAATTTTAGGAGTGCTTTCTCTAGGTATGTTAGTGGTATTTTCATTGAGATTGCATTGATCTATATAGCAATTTTGGGAGAATGGACATTTTTACAATATTTATTCTTCCTATCCATGAACAAGGGTTGTCTTTCCATTTTCTGAGGTCCTCTTCAATTTCTTTTTTCAAGGTATTATAATTTTCCCTGTATAGCTCTTTTATTTCTTTCATTAGATTAATTCCTAAGTGTTTCATTTTTTTGGATGCTAGTGTGAAGGGTGTGGCTTCTCTTATTTCTCTCTTGGTGATTTTGTTGTTAGTGTATAGGAATGCTATTGATTTTTGAGTATTGATTTTGTATCCAGCTACGTTGCTGAATTTATTTATTATATCTAGGAGTCTTTCAGTGGAGTTTTGGGGTTCTTCTTATGTAGAGTATCATGTCGTCTGCAAATAATGATAATTTAACTTCCTCTTTTTCTATCTTTACTGCTTTTATTTTTCTCTCTTGTCTAATTGCTCTGGTTAGTATTTCCAGTACTGTGTTGAATAGGAGTGGTGATAAGGGAGATCCTTGTCTAGTGCCTGATTTTAAGATAAAGGCTTTCAGTTTTTGTTTATTTAATATGATGCTGGCTGTCGGTTTGTCATAAGTGGCCTTTATCATATTGAGGTAGAGACCATCTATTCCAGTTCTCTGTAAGGTTCTTATCATGAATGGGTGTTGCATCTTATCAAAAGCTTTTTTTGCATCTATAGAAATGATCATGTGATTATCACTTTTGGCTCTATTGATATGGTGGATTACATTCATTGATTTACGTATGTTGAACCATCCCTGCATGCCTGGGATGAATCCCACTTGGTCATAGTGTATAATCTTCTTGATGATTTGCTGCATTCTGTTTGCCAATATTTTATTGAGAATTTTTGCATCTATGTTCATTAGGGAGATTGGCCTGTAGTTCTCTTTTTTAGTTGGGTCTTTCTCAGGTTTTGGTACTAGAGTGATATTTGCTTCCAGGAATGACTTAGGGAGAATTGCTTCCCTTTCAATTTCATTGAAGAGTTTGAGGAGTGTCAGCATTAGGTCTTCTTTGTATTTCTTGTAAAATTCCACAGTGAATCCATCTGGGCCTGGGCTCTTTGTTGATAGGGACTTGATTATATTTTCAATTTCTTTCATAGAAATTGGGTTATTCAGCAGTTTTACATCTTCTTGATCCAGCTTTGGTGGTTCATATGTTTCTAGGAATCTGTCCATTTCTTCTGTGTTATAGAACCTATGAGAGTAGAGGTTTTCGTAATAGGTGTTGATGATCTTTTGCATTTCCACAGGGTTGGTAGTGATTTTACCTTTTTCATCCCATATTGCATCAATTTGAGTCTTTTCTTTCCTTTTTTAAATTAGGTTATCTGGAGGCTTATCAATTTTATTTATTCTTTCAAAGAACCAAATCTTTGATTCATTGATTCTTTGTATTGTTTTCTTAGTCTCTATAGCATTAATTTCTGCTCTGATCCTTATAATTTCCTCCCTTCTTTTGGCTTTGGGCTTGGCTTGCTCTTCTTTTTCTAAATGTTTGAGGTGTAGTATCAGGTTGTTTATTTGTGTTCGTTTTGTTTTCCTAATGTGGGAACTCAGTGCAATAAATTTTCCTCTGAGGACCCCTTTCATTGCATCCCACAGATTCCTGTAAGTTGTATTTGTATTTTCATTTGCTTGTAGATATTGTTTAATTTCTTCTTTAATTTCCTCTGTGACCCCTTGATTGCTCAAGAGTGTATTAGTCAATTTCCATGTGTTTGTGGGGTTTTTGCAGTTTATCATTAATTTCTAGTTTCATGGCGCTATGATCTGATAACATGCATGGGATAATTTCAGTTCTTTTGCATTTGCTTAAATGTGTTCTGTGGGCTAGTATATGGTCTGTTTTGGAGAATGTCCCATGTACTGCTGAGAAGAATGTATATTCCGATGTTGTTGGATGGAACACTGTATACATCTATCAAGTCCATTTGTTCACAGGTGTGATTCAGTTCTGTTATTTCCTTGCTGATTTTCTTTCTAGTTGATCTGTCCCTTTGTGTCAATAGCATGTTAAGGTCTCCTGTTATAATTGTGTTATTGCTTATTTGATTTTTCATTTCTGTTAATACTTGCTTTGTATAGCTGGGTGCTCTGGAATTTGGTGCATATATATTTAAGATTGTTATCTCTTCCTCTTGAAGTTTTCCCCTAACTAGTATGTAGTGACCTTCTTTATCTCTTCGGACCATTCTTGGTTTAAAGTTCACATTGTCTGCAAACAGAATAGCTACCCCTGCTTTTTTTGAGTTCCTGTTTCATGAAGTGTTGTTTTCCATCCTAGGACTTTCCGTCTATGACTTTCCTTTTGGGTTAGATGGGTTTCTTGTAGAAAGCATATGTTTTTGACTTTGTTTCTTGATCCATTCTGCCAGTCTTTCTTTTAATTGGTGAATTGAGGCCATTTACATTAATGGTTATAACTGTTATATATCGTTTTATTGTTGACATATTATCTGTCTGCTTTTGTATCTTTACTTTTCCCTTCTGTTTAATTGTCTGTCTTGGTTAGTGATTCTTTTCCTATGTGTATTTAAAATGTCTTTGAGTATTCTTTACAGGGTTGGTTTGGTGATCATGAAGTTCTTCAGCTGTTCTTTGTCATGAAAGTATCTTATTTCTCCATCCATTTTGAATGACAGTTTTTCAGGATACATCAGTCTGGGTTGAAAGTCATTTTCCTTTAGGATCTGAAACACTTCACTCCATGCTCTTTTTGACTTCATTGTTTGTGTTGAGAAGTCTGCTGTGATTGTGATAGGTTTTCCTGTATAGGTGATCTGTCTTTTCTCTCTGACAGTTTTTAATATTCTGTTCTTACGTTTAATTTCTGGGATGGTGATTATTATATGTCTGGGTTTTATTTTGGTGATGGCTGTTTGGAGTTTCTTATGCTTCACCAATCTGTTTGTCAGTTTCCATTCTCATGTTTGGGAAATTTTCAGCTATTACTTCTGTAAGTAGTCTCTTGATGTCATTTGTGTTGTCCCCTTTTTCATTTATCCCTATTAATTTTATGTTGTTTTTCTTTGCATCATCTTGCAACTGTTGAAGTGTTATTTCCTGATTCCTTGTTATTTTTAAAAGATCTTTCCTTTCTGTTCAGTAGCTGCAAGCTTATCTTCGAGGTCTGAAATTCTATCTTCACTTTCATTTCATTTTGGCAACTTTGAATAGAATTTTTGATTTCCTGTATATCTCTTTGAATCTGCTTCATGTATCCTGTTTATTTCTTATACTGTTCATTCAGGGATTCTCTCTGTTTGCTTTGTTCCTCTAATAATTTAGCTGTGTCTTCTTCAGATGCATTTACTATTTCTTTTACTACTTTTATCATTTCTTCTTTTACCTGGGAGATTATTTCTGATTTGAGTTCCTTCACAGCTTCTCGTGCTTGCTTCTTTATTTCAGTTGATATCATTTCAGGTATTTCAGGTGTATGACTAGTATTTTCTTCTATGTATGTGGCTCCCAGGCTTTCTTGGAATGGGCTGGAGGTTTGAGATTGCATTTTGGTCTTTTGTCATTTTCCTATATATCTGTGTTTCGAGTGATGTTCCAAAACTTTCCCTGGGCATGTTGGAAATCACCTTCTGCACCCTTGGCTCCTGGGGCTCACAGGCCTTGGCTCCCCTAGTTGAAGGTCGCTGGGCATGGTCCACTCAAGCCAGAGAAGCCTCTCAAGGCTAGTCCAGTGTCCTAGGAGGCTGGGCGGGTGCCGCGTCCTAGTCCATCCACGCCTGTGACAAGGTCCATGGGTGGAGGAGAGCGCTTCAAGGAATTGCTTCTCCAGGAAAAGGACACCGCGTGTGGGAATTGGGCGCAGGGATCTTGGAATGTTTTGTACTGATAATTGTAATTTGTGTAATTCACATATATATATTTTCATGTAATACTCAATATGAAATCGAAAATAGAAACTCCAGCGGAGTTACTAGAAACCCTCTAGATAACTTTGTGAAAACTAATTGTGAAATTTTACCTTCTATGAGTAGTATGAGAGAGTTTATACAAAAGCTTTAAATGAAAGAGCTCATGGGGGAGGATTTACAAAATTCCTGTGAGACAACTGCCCTGAGACACTGGACAGGCAGCCAGAGACGGGCAACTAGGACACATATGTTACGCCACCGGC
>PVLA01012571.1:0-43353 GCA_004027455.1 Hydrochoerus hydrochaeris | reverse complement strand
TTGTGGCAGCTGTCGTAGCTATCGTAGCTGTGGCAACTGTGGCGGCTGTGGTGGCTGCAACAGCTGCACCACCTGCAGATGCTACCGGGTCGGCTGCTGCTCTGCCTGCTGCCCCTGCTGCTGTGGCTGCTGTGGGGGCTGCTGCAGCACCCCCGTGGTCGTCTGCTGCCGCCGCACCTGCCGTGGCTCCTGTGGCTGCGGCTCCTGTGGCTGCGGCTGCGGGAAAGGCTGCTGCCAGCAGAAATGCTGCTGCCAGAAGCAGGGCTGCTGCTAGCTGGACCGGCTGGCTCTGCCTGTACAATGTGAGATTTGCTCTCTCTAGCTAGTGAGCTTTTCCTCTGTCTCTCTGGTTCTGTCCCAGACCTTGCTGCTCGGAATCACTTGCATGTCTTCAGACTTACTCCTCTGGATTCATTACTCATCTCTTTGAGCCCAATATTCTAAAGCCTTTTAATATAAAAAAATTCCTTCCTGGAAATGACCATTACAAAACTGTAACCCTTGCCCACTACCTAAAGTTCAGTCCACCTCCCTGGGCCCTTTTTGTGGGTTCTATTTGATGGATATTTTTCTGGCCTCCAACTTTACAGTTTCATCTCTTTGTATCTGGATTTCCCACTTTTTCTATTATTATTCTTTCCATTCACTACAAGAACTGTTGCCTAATATTCTTAATAAAATGAGATAAACAACTGAGAATGACTCTGCTTTTATTCTGGGATGTAAATGGTGTATAGAAGAGAGTTCTATGGTTCTGAACAAGTTGAGTGACAAATGTGAAAAGACAGTAGCTTAGGCTGTCTTAGCCCCTCCAAGGCTCTTGGGATCTGTCCCCACACCTAACCAACTGCCAGCTTTCCTTCTCATGGGATCAGAGCTTCCCCGAGCTATTTCCACCACCCACAGCCCTCTGCTGTGTGTGCCAAGGGCTCCGGCCCTGATTACGTGTCACGGTGCATCATGTGCCTCTTCAGTGACAATGTCCCCAAACCAAACCTAAACACTGCACCTGAGAAAAGGGTAACTATAAACCAAAGGCCGGTCCAACAAGTTAGAACCAACTATGGACTGTTTTTCTCCTGAGAAGTGGTAATTCTCTTGCCATTTCTATCTCTTCATTTCGGTTTCCTGTCTGTGAGCTGTTTTTCTTGTCATACAAGACTTGTCTCATGTGCAAAACCAAAGTACTTAAAATATTTCTCTGAAGCCTGGAATGGTGGTATGGCCCAGAATCCCAAATATTTGGGAAGCTCAGATAGGAGGATCCTGAGTTTGAGACCAGTCTATGCAGTACAAGACCCTGTCTCAAAATAACACATGAAATGGACTGAGGACGTAGCTCAGCATTTCTGAGTTAAATCTCTAGCACTTCGGAAACAAATTCCATGGCTCCAGGACATTGTAGTGTGCTTCCAGGCAGGCTGACATCAGATTCTGTACAATGTTACGGAAGAACATTTATGAAGTCTTTCGTAGTGTAGGCAACTAGACATAAAAGAACATAAGTAAATAGCAAGGGTTTCTCTTGAAAAATACCTCTTCATAGATATGTCACTGTAAAATCTCGGAGAGACATTTTAACAGTTGCTTAAATTAATCACCAATGTTCCAAACAGTGCAACTTGCAAAAGATGCCTCTGCTGTCACCTGCTTTCAGATGCTGCTTGGCAGTCATTTAAAAAATAGTAAATGAAGGCATTGCCTGATTTGATTCATTTATTCATTTTACAGTTAATTTTAAAAACTCAGCACTCAGGGGTTGAATAGAGAACTGCTTAGCAAGGTCTTGGGTTTGATACCAAGCACTGTCCAAAAAAAAAAAAAGTACCTTCAACATTTGGCAGTTAAATTTATGTCTATAATTGTCCACATTTACTACTGGTAAATTTTTATTTGTCTTGGTTGTTAACTTACTGGAAACAACTATACCATAATTGTAGGCACAATTTGTAGATTTTTCCCATATCTTCTAATTTACTTCCATAGTGTTGAGGCATTTTAATACCAACACATCAAACACATATCTCAGCTACCAAGTAGTGAAATATTATTTTTACTTCCATTTTATTTATTGTTACATGAAGCGTTGACCCCTCCAAACTGGAACTGGACTGAATCGATGTCTGTGGAAGCTAGCTGGGACCAAGTGATAGGGTTTGTGTAGATTGCTTATCATTACACAAAAGCATCCTTATGTACTGTAAAGGGAGGTCCCCTTACTGGTCAGTCGTGGCTGGTCTTGGACGAGGTCTACACAAAGGTGGTTTTGAATGGAGCACGTGGTCCTGAAGCAACCTGTGATGACACCGAAGTCACACTCTTTGTCATCCCTTTATAGATATTATTCCTTCAATTCTTAAAATAAATCATATCCATATTGAAGAAAACCATCAAACCCTGTGTGAATGCCATCTTGCTGGTTAGACAGAGGAGCTGAGAAGGGCCCTGGCGTGGCCTGGGACTAGGTATTAGAACATGATTGCTTTCATGCAGTTGGCTTGGAGTATGAAACAAAAATTTGGGAAGGCATGAGCTGCATTCTGCCCAATGCATTTCAAATGTAACTGCATCCTAGGCCCACTGCCCATTGCCATCTTGTTGTTAATCTCATTAAAAATGTGGCTAACCTCTGTGCCACCTGAAGAGTTTATTAGCAGTGGGTGTGTGTATTCATTCTGTGCAGTGTATAGTTGTTATGTGACAAGCTGCTTGGCCTTGTAGGAGAATCCTTTTTATTCATCATCTCATTGATTCATCATGTACAAAGGCATTCACACGGTCTGTAAGAACACCCCAGAGGTGAGAGCTGATTGTAAAATGTTTTTTTTTTTTCCTTGTAAACACTCAGAAATAAAAAAGGTCAATTTTGACTCAATGCAGTTATTGCGGTTAGGAGCCAGCAGCTTATGTAAAAATGAGGAAAATCTTACCCCACTTTGAAAATTAATTTCCACTTTCTCTTAAAAGTTTCCATTCCAAAGGAGAACATGCTGGTATGAGTTTCACTTTCCAACTTTCTGTTTTCTAAGCTCTAACAGAATTACTATGAAGCAAAAAAACACACCACCAGAAAATGTTAGAAATCAATAATGGCATTTTAAAAAAGACCTAAATAAGCAGCACTGGAAGCAGTTTGTGTTAGCTCTAGATATGAGATATATAAAGGTGTTTTTACCTATTTGAAACATTTTTAAGTTTTAAAAATCTTTATTAGTCTGTTTGCAACATGTAATGTTTACATTGCTTATGTGGAGTCGGTGCATGCACATGATGCTTCCTTATTCCTGTTTTTCATCCCTTTTCCTCTCCTCTCTCTCATCCTTCCATCTCTTGATCTCAATAGTTATAAAAATGACCAGAGTTACAGTTAAAAAAAAAACCAGACAATTAGGCAATAAGATTAAAAATACATATTAGCCCTATGTGTTACGGTGCTGATATCACTGCAACGGAATTCCTGAACCCATTGTGACATTTTTAATACAACAGGTATCTAATTTCACCACAAGGGCACAAGAGATGTTATCAGCCTCACTAGCCCTCTCTGACACACACCACAGCCTGGTCACATGTGTTTCAGGTTGAGCCATCTTTCACAATGTACTAGATCCTTAAAACTTGGCACCCACATCAACTGCTTGAACAAAAGGTATCATTCTACATAACTTACATTTCTGGGGATAGAGGAAATATGTAGAGCTAAAGATACTAATTGGAGGCGTTGGGAGTTACTGGTAATGGTCAACCACCCCTGAATTTCACAGAAAGTGAATCAAGATTCTAGCGGAGCTCATGCACTGAATTTGGACTGGGCTTTTGCTTTGACTTAATCTTTCTCACAAGCTGTTGGAGGTGCAACTATGCCTAACTTCTGTTTGCGCACCGATGGATTTCTCCCCCATCTTGCCATGCATGCTTAAGCTTCTAATCAGTGCTGTTCCACACTCACCCTCTTCTAGGCTTTGACCAGGGAAACATCCTTTCAGACAGACAAATCAAGTAGACCAGAGCATTTTCTTACTGTGGTTTTAACAGGACACATGAGAGGGCATTTAAATGAGAGAAAAAGACCTGGGGAAGGGAAATGGTATCTGGAGAAGAAACAAGTACATTTTTTACTGGGCAATTATTTTCACAAAACTGTTTTAAGTGGTATTTTTATTCCAAAGTAAGTACGGTGTTGTAGCTCTGTATCTTCTTTCAGTTGTATTTCAGCAGCCTGTAGGTTTATTGGGACAAATACTGGAGGCAGACTATGCACCCTCTGCTATTGCCAAAAATGTGAAATGATTTCAAAGAAGGATGCATACTTCTTTTGGGGACAATACTCATTTTTTTTTTTTTTGTCTTTTTAAGACAAGGTTTCACTATGCAGTTCAGGATGGGCATGAACTCACAGTGATCCTTCTGCTACAGCCTCCCAAGTGCTGGGATTACAGTCGAGTACCATACTCATCCTTTTAGAGAAAAAGTCTTGATAAATCATTAAGTTGCCCAGGCTGGACTTGAACTTGCAATTCTCCTGCTTCAGTGTTGGAATTACAAGTAGGTGCCACCACACCCGGCATGACAAGGATCTTTATTAAAAACTTTCTTTACCTCATAAGATTTTAATTTTAAAATAAGGGCAATGGGACCATATAAAAGGTCGAAGTCAGACTCTATAACATGAATATATATATATATATATATATATATATATATATATAAAGTATTTGAGTTCTTTGAGTCCCAATCACCCACCACTATCTTGTTTTGTGTGTGTGTATGTGTGTGCGTCTCCAGAAAGGCAAACAAAGGACATTAAACAAAGTTCATCTTCTCTTAGTTAACTAAATGTCAATTTTTATTATTTATTATTATTTAAGAACAATAGAAGTCTGAGAACATAAATGTAAAATAAGTATGTTTTCCTCTTTGAGGTCACATTTCTCTCTGACTCTGATATAAAAGATGAAAAACTGTTTTAGATGTTTTGTCAGACAAAAAAAAAAAGATCTCTGTGTAGAGGTGATTACTGTAGGAACATCCCAGGAGGAGGTCAGTGAATTTCAGCTGTGATCTAACAAAACCGAAGGCAGGTGAGCGGGCTGGGTGCTGGGATGTCTTTACTGGAAACCAAAATGATTACATTCTATAAAACTGAGATTATGTTCCCAAACCCTTTTCTAGTCTAGATCATGATTATGGGGTAATGCTTGATAAAGCTAATCTGATAGATGGCTCTTCCTGGCTCCTTGCTTTTAATGAAAAAAAAAAAAAACAACTAATGGTGATTTTGAGACAGTTGACGGGTCTGCAGTGTTTACCCTCAGCTGGACTGGAAAGGACTTTGAAAAATAATCACTCCCAATCATGGGAGAGTCCCACAAACAGGATTTAATTAATGCATTTTAGGAGAGCTCAGTGTCCTTACTTTTTCTCCTAACCATAAACAAGATAAAATTTTCAATACATTGATATATCTGCTTGTAATCTTCAGGCTTTCAGGCTTACTCAAGTTTGCCCTAAAAACTTAATAAATTATTAGACTAAATGTAATCTTAAGTATTTTATCACTTAGTTCTGACATAGGAGATTTGGGTGGGCAAAGCTGGCTGGTATTTAGGGAACTGGGGTGCAGTTCAGTGAAAGAGCTGTTTGGCACAGATGAGGCCAAAAAGCTCTTTCACCAAAAAAGCACCAAAAAGAAAAAAAAGTAAATGAACGAAAATCAGGCATTTAATTCCTTAAGTGTTTCCTCATTTATAAACATTGCTAGAAACCTCTGGAGATTTCTTCTAGTGTTCTACTTTAGACATTACTCTAGTAGAACATTAATCCACCTACCTGATTAACAATGCCTCTTCTAGCTCAGAATCATTCTGAGATGCATAGTTAACACCTGAGCTATTTCTGAGGTAGTTGCAATGTAAAGCTCAAAAAAGCTCAACATGAAAAATAATCATAAAAAATAAAAATAGTCATTGTATTGAACCATAGCTGGTGAACAGTGCAATGTTTATAAGGGTGAAAAAGAGCCCTTGGAAATGGGGTCAGACTTGCTAATTCTCTCAGAGTGTAAGTTAACACAGAAGCGTACTTGCTGGGAGAGGAAGAAAAATAGCTCATGTGACAAAAATGCCCCTGATGTAGCCTCCTGTGAGCACAAGAAACATCTAAGCCAAACACATAGGGTCAGTTCAATTAGGCTCTCCATTCACTAGAGGGCAGGAGTCCACCAGGATGGCTGGTGTTGTTCCTTGGTTTGTTTTTGTGCCATTTGCATGATCTTAGAAGTCATCAAACTAGCGTTTTCTAAGCATCTGGGTTTCCAGCATGGGTTCTTTAATAGTCTAAAGCAAAGGTTCTATTTGTTTTTAGAAAGGTTGTTGGAATCCAGCTTGTAGAACATGCCAGTGCATCCATCTGGAAATCCTCCCGTTTTAGTCACCGATTTGAAAACCACTGTCCTGATATAATAAGGTTAGAGCCTTGTTGACAGGATGGTATTAACTGGCTCCTCTGCATGTGGCTTAGCTAGGTTCTGATTCGTAGGTAGTCTCTGTACTTCCTTCTGGCATTTGACCGAGTAAAGAATGTATATGCTTCTCATTAGGAAAATTCCAGCAATGACAGCAAAATAGCTCCCATAAACTAAAAACTGGAGAAAAGCAAATAATTAGCCACATACAAAATCTGACCACCTATTCACCAATAATATATAATGATGCTGTAAGTGTGCTTGGCTCATGGGGTAACCGAGACTTGGGATCTTAGCTATGGTCATTTAGATTGAATGATATTCTCCACTGTCTTCAAGGAATCAAGTGTAAGCAATCCATTAGAAGTCTGTAGCTTCAGACAAACTGCTTAGGTTCAAATCCCAGCTGTTATAGACAGTGAGAAAGTTCCTCTACCTGGGTGTCTGTATGTTTGGAGCCTGGTAGAATGCTATACGTAGGGTTGCTATCATGGAGTTTTAGACACTGAGGTTACTTCTTACCTGCCATTTAATCAGGTAAGTGTTGAACTAGTTGCAATCACTGCTCAAAGCCTACTTGGCATTATTATATAATTAAAGAACTGCATGTTTTGAAATTAAGTATTGCTAATTGCAGGGTTGAGAAATTTTGGAGGTCATCTAGTTATGCTACATTCCCAGCAACTAAATGAAGCAGAAGCAGTATGGCTTACCTGAATGCTGATTGCCAGATTAAGCCCGCTGAGATCCACCACAATCATAGTCATGATGGTCTGAATCGCCAAGGCAACAAAGGTATTGATTCCGAACACCAGGGCATAGCGTTCCACGCTCAGATTAACTGCAATCTGAAACCTGTCATTAAATGTTCAATAAATATTTTAACCATAACATACACAAGTTTCTTATCATCAAAAGATAGAAACTCCAGAGAAAACAGTGTTGTTAGTGGCATTTGTTTAAATCTCCTCTCTAAAACACAAAGGCAGAAGAAAGAAAAGGAATGAAATAGTATTAAAGGTTGAATTAAAGGTAAAACAACAAAATCACTCATATAAAGTGTAATACTTTCCAGAACTTAAGCAATTGTATTCTAGGTTCTCATAACTTGAGATAGTGGGTGTCAATTTGATTTTAGATGTGGTTAAACTGTGGAAATTTTTTTTAGTGTTATTCAGTTTATTGTCAGTTGGTTGTAATATTGGACATTATTTGATTTTAGATATGGTTCCCAAATTAGAGGGATTTTTTATTCCTAATCATTGTTTAGTTTACTGTCAATTACTTCCACCAACAAAGTTTAGTAGGTGAATTATTCTTTGAAAGATCCAGATGTTAAGTAGTTGTAAAATTCAGTGAACTAGTCATTAATTTTATTATGTAGATTTTGCAATCTTACTACATTCTTTCAATGCAGGTAAAAGGTTTTGAGGTTCTAATTACTTCTGTAATTCAAAGGCAATGTAAAACTTCCAATTCCCATCTTAAAAGAAAGAACTAAAGACATGAACTTGGTTCACTAAACAAAGACATTTCAGTGAAAAAAAGTAAAATGTCAACTACTTTCCTCTTTTCTTTTGCCTAATGGTCTTTTCTCTGGTGCTCATACTTCTGTGTTTTGTAGTTGTTCTACAAGTTAAAAACAAACAAAAGTTGATAAAGCTCATCTCCATTTCTTAAATGCAACTTGAAATTCAAGTGTTTCTCATCTCTAATATTAAAGCACATTTCTTATACTCAACTTTAACTGCTTCTATGAAACTCAAATGTTTTTGATCATTTTCTTTAAAAGTATATGCAAAAATTTTACTAAATTCTAAATCCCAGAGATATTCTTTAAAAAAATGATTAAAAGCCAATTGGCTGCAGGTATCAATGCAGCTAAAGGTTCTTATGCTCTTCACATGCACTTTTTTGTTCAGCATCCAACTTTTTATAAATTTCTTAAGAATATTTTGTTCGGGCCGGGGGTTTAGCTCAGTGGCGTAAGTGCCTACATGAGGTTGTGAGTTCGATCCCTGGCACCAAAAAAAAAAAAAAAAAAAAGAATATTTTGTTTACAGAGTAGTACAGGCTTAGAATTACTCAAGCAGTTAAATGAAATTAAGGATGAAATCTAATATAAAATTAAATCGCATCACATTGTGCTATGGAAAATTGTTGGAAACAAAAAATATCAAAACCTTTCAATATATTTTTGTTTCTGGGTTATCACAGAAAGCTGTTGGAAATTAAAAAAAAAAATCAAACCAGACACTATATCATTCTTTCCAGTTTATAGTGTGTTAGAACTTTCCCTTGATGACTAATTTTGGCAACAGTCAATGGTGGTGTTTAATTTAGTGTGACACAGCTGACGCTGAATACTGCAGTAGATTCTGAAGTTGTAGAAAAGAGCAGCAAGAAATGGCTCGCAGTACTTACACGGCTATGGTGATGAGAAGCATGTAGCTGGACTTGAATATCAAATACCCAGCGTAGCTCAGCCAGATGCTGAGGGTGTAATGCATAAGAAAGAGAGAGCCAGCGCTGATGACCGAGAAGACTGCCAGGGCCAGCTCCCCCAGGAGGTCCCAGTTGACTTTCACGTGGCCCACAGCAAAGGCAGCCAGGGCCCCTGAGAATGAAACCGAACATTCTGACTGCACACAGGAAACAGAATCACGCTCCTAAAACCCCCAGGTCTTGAGTAGTTCTCGAGGATAAATGTGCTGCTTTCTCAAAAACCGTGCGATTCGTCGAAATGACTTGTTCTTTGTAGAGCCCAGTTTTCCCTTTTTTCCCCTCTTCTTCTCAGTTCCTGTTTTTGTTGTAATTTTCATCTCATTTTTGATTCATATCAACTACATACCAGGCACTGTACTATGTGGGGAGACCGGAAAGTTTCCTCTTCACAGTAGAATTGGGAGAAATAATATGGTGACCCCGCTGTTTAATACAAGCATGCGTACTTATGTAAGCACTCTCACACCCAGATAAACCACCAGCCCTATTATTTTTTATTGTCAGGCTTTTAGTGATGGGTACTAGGTATGCTGCACTGAGAAGTCAGTTTTAGTCTGTATGAGTGATTAATAATTTTAATCTTATTTCTGTTCTTTTTTCAATGTTGAAGAGCAAACCAAGGGCTCACTCATGCTGAGTAAACACCCTGCCTCTGAGCTGTACCTCTGGTGCTGAATTATAATGGCTCTTTTAATCTCCACCTTAATATCTGCAAGACAGGACCTGAGTTTCTTGAGGCTTTGAGTAGAAAGATCGAGATTGATTTGTAGACCACAGGAGGTTGAATAATTGAAGATAACTAAACAATTATTATGGTTCTCTAACAAAATTAAAGATACCTAGGTTTCAAATGACTGCCAAGTGGCTTTTTCCCATGTGATCTGGGAAAGAGCCACAGACCCGAAGGCCTATTCTCCCTGAGAATTTGGAACAATTGTTTCGGGCAACCAATTCTGGCACAGGTTTTTAGGAGTTACACAGAAGCTTCCCAAAAGAGAAACAATAATGGAACTGGGGTCATGTGGGTTTTTTGAAACATTTTGTCTTTAAACATTTTGTATGTAAGGGTATGCAAAAAAAGACCCACTTCCTAAAAAATACCTTCAAAGCCTCACTTGATATTTATGTTGGCATTTGCTAGGATATAAATATTTATTATCTGGTGAACTTCAGAGGCAACTTTTCCTCTGATATTAGAATACTGACCCTTAAATGTCTTCTACTCTTTGTAGCATCTCACAAGAAAGCTATTTTGAAAATTATTGGTTACAGCCAGGACTGCTAAAGGTGAGTCTTAACTAGATCGTCAATAAGACTCCCCCAGTAAGATTTTAGAAGCCTGATGTATTTCTTAAAAGAACTAATATCTCCTTACTTATGCATTTTCTTTCTCACAATGTGGAAAACAATCCTGAAAGAATAGCAGATACTGTCAGAACTTGTCCTAGTGAGGAAATGGGACCAGGAGAGTTCGCTAGAATTTTACTGTTTCTAAGCTCTGAGCTCCTGACTTTCTTATAACTATAACACATGAATGTCATGGTACTTGTTATTTTTCAAGTGTCGTCCATTCGCGAAAAAATATTACTGTTTTTCGGAACAGAGTTAATGTACAACCATGGAGTTTAGTACCTGGAGAAATGAATTTAAGGGGGAAGTTCACCATAGGAAAATAAAGAGATGCTAATTTACCTCCAAACGTTGCAATAGCTTCCACCGCCCCATTATAAATGGAAGAGTCTTGGGATGGTGCCTTGTAATCCCACAGGATTTGAACATAATTCAAAACTTGATTAAAACCTGCTGTGGAAAAAGCCCACCACAGGGACCAGTAAAAAAGACGCCTTGAAGAGTAGCACTCCTTCAGATCTTGGAACCACTGCGCAAAACTCTTCAAAACCACATTTTCAGACTTCCGGCTGCCCATAGAGCTGATGCCCAGATTCCCAGGAAAGCTGGGTGATTTCTGCTGAGCTGCTCCATGATCCTCCTGAGCCTCCCCAAGGGTGGCATCCTTCCCTGGTGGTGTTGGAGGAATTTCACTGCTGGGTTTTGCATGGAAAAACATACTCTTTTTAGGCATTGGTAGAAACAGAGAGAAAAAGAAGGCCATCGAGACAGAGACCAAGGTCATGACGTTGAGGTAGAAGTATGGCAGTTTCGCCAAGGATACCAAGAGCTGGGCCAACACCGAGGCCGCAGTGTAGGCCACTAGCGTGACACTCCTGCAGTAGCCGCTCACCCTCTGATAGTGTTCAGGGCTGACCACGCTGTAGATGTAGGCGTAGTAGGCCACCTCGGTGGCTGAGACGATCCCAAAGACAAACTCGACAGCTTGCATGGCTCTTACCCCTTGGCCAAACAAGAGCAGCAGCCAGGTCATGATGAAGCTAAGGCCTTGCAGGAGGATGACCGGCTTGTAGCGGACGTAGTCGGTGAGGACGAACACGGGGAGCAGGAGCGCCAGGTAGGAGTAGGTCCACATGGGGAGGATCTCGTTTGTGATCTGCAAAGTGGATGCAACGTGATCAGGGGGCACCAGTGCATCCCGAGGGGACAACTGGCTGGTCCCAAAGTTTCTGCGTCTCATCAGCTACTTCCCCCCAGCATGGAAAGCATGAGAGAAAGATGATTTTCAAAGAAATCATTATGGAAAGAATTCCCTTTCTCACTGGGAAAAAAATCCTAAAACAAAAACAAACAAACACCGCAAGCCCCAGAAAGAAAGAAGCAGAGAAATCCAACCAATGTATTTCCTTGGTTGTATTCCAGGAGAAGGGCATATTGTGACAAGGTGTGGTCTGATCTCTATTTTAAATTTAAATAGTATGTACATTTGAGTAAATTAAGTTTTACTGCGAACTCTTCAGACACTTGTGGGTTTCCCAAGTTGCTAGAAACCACTATTTCCTTCTTGTGCAAAGAGCACTAATATTAGGTACAAGGTGCAAGGAGAGGCCTTCTAGAGAAGGAGATAGGGCCAAGGGTTTAGCTCAGTGGCATAAGCACCTGCCCTGCAAGCACGCAGTCATGAGGTCAGTCCCCAGAACCAAAAAAAAAAAAACCCCAAAAAACAAAACAAAACAAAAAAAAACCTGAGAGCCCAAGGAAATGCAGTCAGACACTGCTTCATGGTAAGGACTTGCTCTGCCACAGCAGATGACCCACTGGGCAGCTTTCTTCACTGACAAACCTCAAAGTGTACACAGCAGATGGTGCTACACTTCTACGGACGGGGGTGTATCAAGTATAGCCCGCTATTCCTAGGACCGTGGGGAACCATACAACACAAAAATAAAGCACAAGAGAAAATCCTGTGCTTAAGGATATGGTGAAGATGAGATTAATGTGAACACGAGATGCATGAGTTTACTGTTGTCTCAGAGTAAATTTTTATTTAAATAAGTAGGAGAGTACACTCCAAGACAATGGTAAAAAAAGTACAAGACACTGAGTACATAAACCAAGGCCATTCCTTTGTTATCGTTCCCAAATATTACACTCTGTACAGAGTGGTATATGTTCTATTTTACCATGAGTGGCAGTGCAGATTTGTTTAATCTTGGCATCAACACCTGTGTGCATAACGCATTGCTATGGTTTAGGTTGGCTATGATGTCACTAGATGATAGGAAGTTTTTAGCTCTCCTATAATCTTATGGAATCATCACTGTCACATCACTGTCACATTGATGACTGAAGCATCATTGCTATGTGATGCATAACTGTATCACAATTCCTTATTAGATACTGTTTGTATCTTAGCAGTTCACTAGCTTATTACATTTTATGACTAGCATCAATTTTATTTTAGGGTAAGTATCATAGAAGCAATGGAGACCTGAAAAGTCCCTATGCATTAGGAGTAATATTAGGACTTGATTGAAGTTAAAATACTCACTGTACATATAATATGTTTTGGTTCATCATTTTTGCAAGCATAAGGAGGAAACAATAGTTCTATTATGATACAAATATTACAAAAATTGGACTCATTATAGTCAAAAGATGCCCTATGTCTTTGTTCAAGTGCTTTAAAATTAACCCGCATTAATTTATGGATGTGTATTAACTTACCTCTGTGCTGGTCAGGTTTTTATTGGGTCCAGATAAATATGGGATAAGGAACGGTTCTGATGGTCTCATTGTGGAGAAAAATCCAAATAAGCAGAGAATTACAGTGGGAAAAATCCAGGAATTGCTTTGTGAAGTTCTAAAACAATCCATAGCTAATCTAATAGAAACAAAACAAAAATTAATTAATGTTTACTCTTCTTGGTATATTGGATATAAAGAAAAATCTCATCCCCTGCAAATGTTTTAAGAGAAGATAATGTTTCACTGATCTGCAATTGAAACAGAAAAGCAAGTGATGAAAAGCTGCTCTCAAATACTCCTTAGGTTAACAGACCTTTTTCATTATTGTTGGAGTAACAGTCAGTCATATTTTGTTAGTGTTCATTATAGACATGGTTATGTGTAGCTAATAATTAATGGTCAACATGAGCTAATGCATCCTTAAACCCAAGTAAAATATTAGCTAGTGACTATCAGACATGTGCTAGGTAGATAAGTACTGCCAAGTGAACACAGATTGAATTAAATCAAACTTTTTACTATCTGACCATTCCATTCTGTACCAATTCTGAAACTCAACATACGAAACATTTGTTTATTTACACATTCACCTTCTCATTAGACTGTCCTTCGCATAGTGTTTTGCTGGACACATAGTAGACATCTGAGGTATTTACCAGGTGTCTCCAATCTTGTAAGAATTCACAATGCTTCAGTTTAAAAAATTAACCTGGGGGGTCTGACTTTTTTTCAATTTTTTTATGTGTTCTGAACATAGAATCCTTTGTCTGAGAGACAACTGGCTAATTTTTTGCCCCATTCTGTGAGTTATCTTTTTACTCTACTGGTGATTTCTTTTTCTGTGTGAAAACTTTTTCATAAGGTGAGATCCCAGTTGTTGATTTTTTGTAGTACTTCCTGTGCAATCTGGGTTTTGTTCATGAAGTCTTCTGCCTACACCTAAATCTTCAAAATTTCTACCCATTTTCTCTTTCAGCAGATTAGTGTTTCCATTTTAATGTTTAGATCTTTGATCTATTTTGATCTTATTTTAGTGTATGGTGATCCCTGCTCTGCCACCAGGACCTCTCATTCCCTCCACTTTGCCTCATTTCGGTGTCCAGCCCTGTTTTGCATTAATCCCCAGAGAGGAAAGAGTTTTTATAAAGCCATCCATACTAGAAATTACGACTTAATATACAGAGCTTCTGCGGGCAGTTGTAGTTTGGAAGTGGGCTGGAGAGGTACAAGAGGGCACATTCACCCCAGAAGGGTGAGTCACCTTGTGGAGACCAAGGGATGGAGACAGCAGAACCCACAGGGTCACACCATGGCTTGTCACCCTCCTTGCCCTTCTGCAGGTGGTTCCAGATAGCAGCATAACTTTTGAACTAGGTTTCCAACAAGAGTGAGCTACCCTGACAATGTGAAAATTCTGCCAACACAAAATTGGGGCACACCATCCTCCACTTACTCCCTCATTCCAGAAAGCAGGGGTTTTCTCTTCTTCATGGGATACTTCAGGGTCTTCTGGCACCTCCTTTCTTTGTTATTCATGGCCTTATAGAAAAGAGTTTCCTGAGTATGCAATTCTGGAAGCTTGGTCCTCTTTTTAAAGGTAGTCTTGATGTGTGGCACCAGCTGATTCTATCTGCAGGATTCTGCTCATCTATGCTGACCATGGACGTGGACACTAACTCCAAGTCATCCTCTCCAAGCATTTCAGAGACCTGGAACTGTGCCCTCTGGATAGTCCATCTCTTTGGCTCTTCATAGTTTCATTATGACTGTGTGACTAGATTTAGTTGGGAAAGTCAAGCAGGCAAAGCTAATATACTTCCTCTAAAGTATAGCATAAGCCCCAAAGCTGTCTGGCTCAATGCTCTATCTTATATGAATGGAATATAGTGCCTGGCATGTAGTAAGCCTTCAAGAAAGACACCAAGAGAGTGACTAAACACATGATAGCCTAGGTGGACACAGATGGGGAAGGTGTTGGGAACAGGCGATAGGGAAGGCATGAAAGTTAAACTTCACCCTAAGACAAAAAAGCACTGTGTGGTTCACTTGCCAGTGGTGATGGTAAAAGGCCAGGAAGGTCTTCAACTAGATAAGTTGTAAAACGGGAAAGCAACTGTGTTCTCACAAAGTCATTACTGCTTTCGGTCACCATCTTCTATTTTCTCATTGAAGAGATGCTGCTTTGTCTTCATAATCACATGATAACAGCATTACTTGTGCAACATCTTTCAATAATGTCTATTCTGGCAAACTAGTTTTGGACCATTCTGTGAGGTAGATAAAGATCCTCATGTTACAGAGGGGAAGTGGAAGGCCAAGGGTAATAGATTTGTGCTGGTTTTCACACCAAAGCTTGGATTTGACTGGTTTACCTTTTCCTTTTCTCTGTGTTAAGAGACCTCAGATAAATTCTCAAAATTCCAATTCTAGATTATTTAAGAGTAGTGTTTTTCAGACCATGGAGTCAAAAAGTTTAGTGGGTTTTCAAACAATATGTTTCAAAAAGGATGCAAAAACATTAAATATCAGAGTGCATTGCAGAATAAGGCTGTTTTATCCCAACTTTTGTTTGGACAGGACATATGTAAATACACAAGATAAGATCACAATATGGATTAAGTTACTGTGGGGACAGTTATTGGGTTAGGAGCTGTAGAGAAAGAACAAAAGCCAACTTTCACTGTCACACCTAGGAAGGTCATCATAGAATACTTGTGTGGTCTAAGAGATAGGACCTCAGACCTGATGCTAAGTGCTAGTTTGGGACAGACTGTTCTTTTGCCATTTTATGTTTCCCATTCCATTTTGACATCATAATGCTAACTTTCTCCTAAAAGTACTCTGAACTTCCTTTTGCTTCATTGCCTCTAACTTTCAGGCATGAATTAGGTAGATTTTCTGAGTTGTCATGTTTGAAAGCAAAATTCACTTTCTCCCTCCATTCCTGTGATTTCCTAATAAAATAACCCTTTCAAAAGATGCTCCCTGGTAGTTAATCCATGCACTGTTCATCTGCTCCACCACCATTTTTTTTTAATTTATAAGAACATTATCCAGGCAATAGGTTAAGCAGGGGGAGGGAAGACATTCCCTGAACAAAAGCCAACCTATCAGACTATCATGACAACATGCTGAGTGAATGTCATGTTAGGGAAGACTCTGGAAGTGGGAGTAATAAGAAACGCTGAATCGATCAGTTGCTTCTCATAGCTTGCACTTGGGCAACTCCGTGGCCAGGGTTCACCTTGGGGGACTGGAACATGCATCCAGGAGACTATGGCAGAGGGAGACCTCGGGCTGGCAGTGGCCGATGGAGGAAGTGAACTTTGAGATCTGGCTGGCACCTTAGCAGACATGGTAGGTCACAGCTGACCAAACAGCACCTCTTCTGACTCAGTTGTAGCCCACACAAGGACCCTAAGGGGCAGCAGGCACAGGACTATTGGGGTTTCACAGCAGAAAGGCTGACCCAGCTGCAGTGTGATCCGAATGAGTCCCGAAGACCACCAACACCTTTGCTCAGGGGGTGAGTACCCTCATTCCCTTGGAAATAATGTGTCATCTCCTTCTGCTGGTAGGAGAATAATTATTTTTCATCTTTTGAAAAAAATGCTGCAGCTGTTCCTTCCTGCGGGCCCTTTAGCACTCTACCTCTCCAATATCTACTTTCTTGCACTGTCTATTTGGGGCCCATTTCTACACATCCAGGTAAGGCCACCCTATTTTATTTCTACTTCCCCCTTCAGGATGTGTGAGGTGTTGCAGCTGTTTGAAAAAAACGGTAACTCCCATGCCAGTGTTCGTGACCCCACTTCATTTTAAGATGCTCGTGATTTTTGTCTTTACCTCTCATCAAATGTCAGATTTATGTGGGTTTTGACTATGATCAGGATTGGCTGAAGTGGCTTCTCGTTACTTTTGCTTTTATCCATTTTGGGAAAATTTCACGCCACCTCTTACCTGTCTGTTGTTTCTTAGTAACAGATCAATTTACCGTCCTCTTTTTTTTTCCAGTTATTACTACGTTATTGCTTTTTTCCACATTCAACCACTTCTCTGAATTTTTCCTTCCTACACAGCAGGGAGTGATACCATATTTTAAACTACCACTTATACTGGTGGCAGGATAAGTCCATTTGTCAACTTAATTCTGTGGTAATAGAAAAGAGATTTTTCTTTCTTATTTTTAAAAGAGAAAAATCAATCAGACTTCATTGCCAGGACCCTATCTGGAGGGCCTCACAAAGGAAAGCTATGATCTATTTCCTGATCTCACTGTTGAATTTTCTTCAGTTAGCCTTACCTGACAGGCACGGCCCAAACAAAACCTTTTTTGTAAATGTGCACATAAAAAATCTTCATTTGTTGTTCACATGTGCATTGGAGAATCACACATGCTTCGCTGGCAACTTAAACCAACATGTACCTCATCTTTCAGACCTGGACAGTGTCATATTTCCCAACCCTGAGGTGGTTTGTGTGTACAGGAGAGTGTCTATACATAAAAAGGAGGGCTGCAGATAGTTCCAGGTTTAGCTTCCGCTCGTGTAGAATAAACAACTGTTAAAAAGACATTTCTTAACAAGTAGTGTCTATTCGGTTCATTTGTCTATTTTTCTGAGTGGGTCGTTTTGGGGGGGGTAATTTTTTTTTTTTGAGTTCTTTATATATTCCAGATATTTTAGGAGATGAAGGGAATAAAGGCTAGGTGGGAGGAGAGCTGGGGAGGAAGGGCTGAGGGCTTGAAAGTAATCAGGATGTGCCACCCCCATGGATGTAATTATTATTTATTACAAACATACACTAAAAGATAGCTCAAAACCAAACAAACTAAAAAATGAGGTCTGCAGAAACTGGCAGGCGTGGCTGGGTTTCCTGGCTCCTTAGGGTCTGGGTAGGTGTCGGGCTGTGGCCCTGCAAAGCGTCCCACAGCAGAGGACAAGGACCTTTGTATCACAACCCTTCCCTGCTGGCTTAGAAGATACTGTGGGCACCAACCCGGATGACAATAACGCAGAAGGAAACGCTCCCGATTCCTTATCTCCGCCAGTTCCAGCCACAACCTCTTCCAGTCCCTCGCCAGGCCCAGCGCTCGCCCAAGGTCTCGCGAGAACTCCAGCAGGTCTCTCTACCGGATGCTTAGGCCTGATGTCAGCCTGACGTCAGCCTGAGACGTGGGGGACCCAGCGTGCTGCAGCTCAGGACCTGGATGTGGACATTCTCATGGGTGTCCTCCCCCAATTTGGGCGGAATAAAGGGACACCCCAGACTCCGGGAGGAGCTCGCTGTCTAAACTTTGCACCATAACCAGCCGTGGCGACTCACGCCTGTAATCCTGGCACTGGGGAGGCTGAGGCAAGAGAATCGTTGCACGTTCAAGGCCAGCCTGGGCTACAAAGTGAGCTCAAGGCCAGCCTGAACTGCATAAAGAGACCCTGTCTCAAAAAGACAAAAAACTTTCCACCACAGGCCACGCCGGGTTTCTGAGATGCAGCCTGTACCTTCATCTTTGCTCTCCCACTTTTTCTCTTTCTGGACCCAAGTTCACTCCGCAGAGACAGTGTCCTTCCCCCAACTCTTCACTTTTACTTTCCTGAATAAACTTTGTCACTGTTTTTTTTTTTTTTTTCCTTTTTTCTCGTTTTGTGCAATTCTTTGAGCAACCCAGAACCGGGTAACGTTTAGTTAGAAGTCGCTTTTAGAACGAGCTACCTGATACCACAGTCTTCAGAAATCACAAATTAAAATATAAGAAAACATGGTACAACCACTAACATGGGTAAGTATAAAGACTAGCGTACCAAAGGTTGATAAAGATTTTGAGCCACAGTATCTATATTTGGTGCTGATAGAAATGCAAAATTCTACCAACTGGAAACCATTTGGCTATCTAGCCAAGAAAGTTCATATATTTATACTAGTGAAAAAATAAGTAACTGTTACAGGCAGCTGAGCCAGTTAGAAATACAGACAGTCAGACAGGGCTAGGCCCTGGAAGAAGCTGGTACAGAGGACCAGATGTCTGATGACCTTGGAGGAGACACACACCTCTTGCTGTGGGCCAGATCTCAAGACAAATCAAGCACACCCTTAAGTATAATCCTTAAGGATTAAGTCTGGATCACCTTATGCCCACTTTGCAAATTCCCATTTCCCCACCTTTGAGCTAATCTCATGGTTTTACTCTATAAAAGTCCCCTGGAAAAGACAAAGTCTTAGGCAACACTCTCAGGACCCCTTTCTGGCTCTCTGCAGACAGAAGCTTTCTTTTTCTCGATAAATATATTCTACTCTTCACCTCTGTTGTTCCTAAAATTCATTCTTCGATTTTAGAGCACATGAACTCGCGGAAAAGTAAGTCAGGAATTTCATTCCCCTATATCATAACTAAAGTGTCCATTACATGGGAAATGAATACATAGCGTTAAAACAACCAATAGTAATCAGTAATAACCAACAGGACTACTGCAAAAACTAGCTTGAATACCAAACATCACAGTGTTCCAAAGTATCCAGATGCAAAAATATTTGATTGCATTGTTATATATAAAATTCTAAAGCAAGCAACTAATCACTAGTGATAGAAAGTAGAGCTTTGATCCCAGCACTCAGGAGGCTGAGGCAGAAGGATTTCTATGACTTCGAGGCCAGCCTAAATTATGCAGTGAGTTCAGTAGCTGAGACTCTCTCAAAAGAAAAACCAAGGAGGTGAATCCATAGTTTCCTGGTTGCCTGGGGCTGGAGGTCAGGAAGGGACTGATTACAAAAGAGCGCAACAACTTTCTGGAGTGGTGAAAATGCTCTATGACTTGACAGTGGTGATGGCTAGGAAAGTTTGTCCAAACTCGTGCACTGCACGTTTATAACAGACACTTCATTATATAAAAACCATACCAACAAAGGTGATTTGATATGTGGAGCAAAATAAATGAATCTCTAACACTATGCTTCCTGAAACATTCAGACACAAAATGGCATACTTTATATGAGCCCCAAAGAAAGCAAAACCACAGTACCTTAAACTGGTAGGATTAGCTGGGCATGGTAGAGCTTGCCTGTAATCCCAATGCTGGGGAGGCTGGGGCAGGAGGATGGCCCTGATTTCAAGGCCAGCCTAAACTACAAAGTGAGACCCTGTCTCAAAAAAAAACAAAACAAAGCAAAACAAGAAAAAGCCAAAATTATGTCACTTTTGTGGAGGGGATAAGGGTGAGGGAGACTGATTACAAGAGGGAATTGGGTTATTAGTCAAGTATCTATCTTGATGGGCTATGGTTACATGGGTAGATAAAATTATAAACATACAAGTCTAAAATCTGTACTCTAAGTTGTGTGGAAATTGTACCTCGATTTAAGGAAATACACACTATACTGCCTCCTCCAAAGCATTTTTCTGTGTACAGCTGTGCAGCTCTTGACTTTTCCTCCTAGTGCATTGACTAAGGTTATTCCAAATCTCACCTCAGGAAAAGGCCTCTACAGGTTAGAAGAGAGAACAGGATCTTTGAGCTTCAGTCTGCTCTTGGAAGTTTAGAATGGAAACAGTGCCCATAAATCAAAAAAGCTAGGACAGGGTCCACAAATCAGGCCACAGAGGACATTCTTTAAGTCAGATGGAATCAGCATTACCTGTTCCTGCAGTGGCCAGAATTTTTCTCTTTGTGGGATCAGGACTGGCTTCTGGCCTTCACATCACACTTCTGCTCCTCCTGGCTGCCTAGGACTGTGAATCCCAGCCGTGGGGTCCTTTCCTCGGTGTGTGTCTTCAGAAACATTGCCTGAGCAAAGACTCCTTCCCTTTCCAATTTCTGCGGGATCTAGAGACCACACCCTTAGGCAGACGCCCTCTTCTGGAATCTCCTGGAAAAAACCAAGCACCAAGATTCCTATCCTGAAACAAAAATGGTCAGAGAAGTAGATAATAAAAACCAAAGCAAACCAAAGCCAAAGAGCCACTTTGCTCTGAATGTCATTACTAAACTAATACTGTTTAGTTTCTCTACATCACTAGATTCTCAGAAAACTTGGAAGGAGCCTCTCACTCTCTGATAATGCTTTATGCCCCCCAATCCTTGCTGAAATGAAGCGCCCCACTCAGCTTCAAAAGATTTGAACTAGGCCCAGATTCTCAACTAACAGATCAGAATAGTTCTGCATCTTGCCAAAAGCAAAGTGTCCTGAAACTACACGCTGTGTAGACCGTACCTTTTGACTTGTGGAAGGTATTTGCTGATGAACAAATTGTAACTTCCCAGACCTAGCCATGGAATCGCAGTATAGGTGTCTGGTCAAAGGCATAGTGTAGGAGTGGGAGTGGGAGAAATTTGTGCTTCCAAGAACAGGAATGGATTGTTCTTGCTGCCTTACAATTCTGTGGTTATGATAACATAATAGTGTGAAATAATTCTTCTTTACATTTTATGTAAATAGGTTATTATCAGTGGAGGAGCAATATTCTTCCCTTTTCTCCAAGGAAAAATAGTGTCAATATTCCGGATCAGTATTTTATTACTCTGTATTCTGTTCTATAAATGCATCCATTCTTTGGTTATATACCCTCTGGGTTTATCAGACTTCTCATCAGTGAGTTAAGTGAAACTTTTAGCATGCACTTATTCTTTCATATTTACAGCAATCACAACTTTACCTTCTTTTTAAAATTATTAAGGTGAAGAAACAAGGAGGTAGAGATTTTGGAGATGGGGAAGGGGGGGTTGTGACGAGATGGGAAGATACAAGAGGGAAAGGAGACAAAAATGACCCAGATGTGATGCGTATGTACCAATTCTCCAAAATGAATGTAATTATTGTATATTGCAAATGCACACCAATTAAAAAAAAGAAAAACTAAGCCGGGCGTGGTGGCTCACGCCTGTAATGCCAGCACTCGGGAGGCTGAAGCAGGAGGATCACTGTGAGTTCGAGACCAGCCAGGGCTACAAAGTGAGCTCAAGGCCAGCCTGAACTGCATAGCCAGCCCCTATCTCAAAAAGACAAAGATAAATAACTAAATAAATAATAAAAATTTTAAAAAGAGAAAAATTGAGATGTAACTCAGTGCAAAAGCCCTGGATTCAGTCTCCAGTACCTCCCTGCAAAAGTAACCCGAAATAAGCTGGCACCAACTAATCAGTTATTTTCCTATTCTTCTGCTTCTGTTCCTTTCTCTTGATGAACGTAACTGTAAAATAACCGATCAATTCTTTGACTTTCTTTATGCTTTCTTCACCTTTTCTCTGCCTGTACAACTAACCACTTAAATTTAGTCCATTGAAATGCTTAGTCTAAACCGGGCATGGCGACTTATGCCTGTAATCTCAACACTTGGGAGGCTGAGGCAGGAGGATCATTTCGAATTTGAGACCAGCCTAGGCTACAAAGTGAGCTCAAGGCTGGCCTGAACTGTATAGAGAGACCCTGTCTCAAAAAGACCAAAAAAGAAAAAAAAGAAAAAAAAGAAATGCTTAGTCTATGGGGTGAAGTGTTGCCCAGTTCTACAATAGAAAATAAAGTCAATTAAAATTATTAAATTCAATTGTGGTTATTCTGTCCTTTGATATTCTTGAATTGCATTTTCAATTACACAAATTATTCTGTTAGCAAAAATGATGAAAAAAATAGTTATCCCCCCTCCCCCACTTTAGGTACTATGACAGTGGCAAAGAAAAAACGTATTTGGAAAATTAGTTAATTTTTAGTCTATTTAAAATATGCGATTCAATGAAAAACAACTCTTGCCTTAGGAGACAGCAATGTATTCTAATACTGGTAGGAGCAAAACTCCTCTGTGAGAATACCTTAATTAAAGTAATTAATTAATTAAGTCCTTGCGGTGCTGGGGACGCTATTTAGGGCTTCGTGCATACAAGACAAACACTGAGCCCCTGTCCTGTGAGAATCACTGTAAAATACGTTATCTCTTCACCCTTTCCAAACCAGCAGCGATCCCTGGGCTCAAACCCTAGCGCATTTACAGCAGACACGAAGTTGAATGGATGCTATGCAAGTTCATTGAAGAATCAGGTGTCCTTCCCAGCAGGATTACTTAAGGCGTGGTTGTATTTTTAAATTTCAATCAAAGTAGTTCTCAGCAGAGAAAGTAGTTCTCAACAACAAAAAGATGTTTACAAAAATTAATCTGTTCTCTTAATTCCAAATATAGCTTCCTTTTCCTCACTAAGGGAGACCTTTGTACCATCTCTGGACCTAGGTTTGGACTCGTGTGCTGGAATTTCTTTTCAGTTGAAAGTTGCCAACAGGGGTGCACCCCTGGGAGCTGCTGGCACCTCACTGGACTCGCTGTTTTATTTAAGCAGCTTTTCCAGGTGGCTGCAAGAGGGTGTTCTAGCCAGACCTGGCTGAACCGGCCCCAGCGCCCCAGCACCCCAGCACCCCAGCACCCCAGCTCCTTGACTGGCAGAATCAGAAGACAGCAGAACCAGGAAGCCGGGCTGGACCTGCGCCCGCCTCCCGGAGCGTCCCGCAAGCCTGGCCTCCTCGGGATCCGGGCTGGGGGAGAGGGGAGAGGTTCTTACCTAGAGGAGGGGGCTCTGCTCCACAGTCTATAAACAACCACTCACCCTGGGCGCCCGCGGGAGAGTCTTGGGGGCGGGGCCGGCGGCGGGGCGTTTCCGTCTTCCCCGGAGGCCACGCCCCACTTTGCATATTCATTACATATTTAGGCCCTCAGGGTTGCGAGGCTGGAACCGGAGGTCTGTGAGCTGGGATTCCAGAGCAGAACTTGCTGAAAGGAGCCACCTAAAGTAGCATAGCGACCCCAAGCCCCACTAGGGTTACTAGAGCAAGATGAATGAGTGCAGTGTCCTTTTGGTCTGTTTATACGTAAATCCTTTCTTATTATTTGTCCTTTTATTTTTGTGGAAGCCCTTGTTTTGCATATGAAGAAATCGAAGAGGAAGGAACTGCTGGGTCATCCTGGCTCCAGAGTCAGGGTTTATACCAGCATCGGTTTGCTGTGCTGGAGAATCCAGTCCAAGCCCTTCTGCAGCCTGGGTGAGCTCCTACCACTGAACTATACTCTCCGCCATCAAAGGGTTTGCATTTCTTGGCTAAAGTGGAAATGTTTAAAAATTGTCTCGTTTATTCGTTGATGGAAGTGAAATAAATGAAAGGATTTTGCCCTAAAATAAGTTACAAGACATTACGTTGTTTACCTTGAGGCCACTTCCTCCTTTCCCTATGACAACTTCCTTTCTCCTTTCCCAGTGGAGCGAAAAAGGTCCCATTCAGCCCCTTGCGTGTCCTCTATGCCGGCCCTAAGTGCCACCCGGGTTAGAGGTTTTATACATATATATATATATATCCCATACCCCACATTCTGGTCAGAGAATACCAGGCTGTCTATAGTCACGGAGTTCTCTCCACGTCCTCGGAATAAAGGCTACTTTTTACTTATATTTTCTCTCTTATTGCGCTGAAAACCTAACAATAAATAAATAAATAAATAAATAAATAAATAAAACTTTCCCTAAAGAACTGGGTATGAGCCGGGAGTCGAGCCTCACGCCTGTAATCCCAGCACTCCGGAGGCTGAGGCAGGAGGATTGTTGGGAGTTCGCAACCAGCCTGGACTACAAAGTGCGCTCAAGGTCAATCTGAACTTCATAGCAAGACCCTGTCTCAAAAAGACAAAAGAAAAAAAAAAGAAAGAAAGAAAGAAAGAAAGAAAGAAAGAAAGAAAGAAAAAGAGCCGGGTATGGTGGCGCACACTTGTAATCCCAGCACTCAGGAGGCTGAGGCAGGAAGCTCGCTAAGAGTTTGAGGTTGACCTGGAAGTGTGCCTGTAGATTCTAGAGCCACTGGGTATGGGAGTGCCCTGCTCTTTGTGCAGCCAGGTGCTCTGATAAATTACAGGGTCCTCCCTGAGGAGGTGACACCTTTTCTGAAAGGTTGAGGTGTTGTGATTTCCCCCAGACCTTTCCATTAGACGACTTTAGATGCGATCACAAGAAGTTTGCTCCCATCTAGTTGATGTCTCATAGCCAGTCTAATTAAGAGGGAAACAAAGAATCTATTGTTCCCAGGAACATCAACTGACCTGTGTGAGCTGACATGAGATTGGGATTGGATTCTGTCTGGCCTGGTGGCGGAAAATGGGGTCATAGATGACAAGGGATTGGACGATGGTAAAAGTCAATTTGGGTGATGGTCATTAGATGTGCATTACATGAATCTTCACTTCTGTGCATGTGTGACATTTTCCATGATAAAAAAAATGTTTGAAACATCACTCATTAAGAGGGTATTTATTTTCTTCCTTTTTTTGTGGTGCCAGGGATTAAACCCAGAACTTTTCACAGTCTGGGTAAGTTCTCTACCACTGAGTTAAACCCCCAGTCCAGGAGTTGTTTTTTGGGTTCTAAGTGGCCAGGACATATGAATGCACAGTTACAAATCTCTCCCTTCAGGACTGTATTTTCTGGACAGGGTTGGGGTGTGGTAGGGGATGTCGCCCGGAGTACACATATTAAGTTCATGAATTTTATGATATGTCAGAAAGTGTGAAGTGCTGTGGGGAAACAAAATGGAAAACAGTAGATCACATGAGAATGTAGACCTGAGAAGTAAAAAGAGTGCAAAAGGGGAGAAATGCTTAAGAAAACGGGTGAGCTGTGGCCTGCTTAGCACATTGGCTGTTACAGATGTGCATCATGAGGCGAGCTGAAGGAGGAGGCAAGGGTTTCCCTTTATAATACTGATGGCCAAAGGTTGGGGATTGCATCTTAATTTCTATCTTTCTCATAAAAACTAGGACGCTATAGAACCAAACATCCACTAATTGAAACCCTGCCAGGTCTTTGATGTCCCTAATTATGTTATATTACCATGAGCATCTTACAGGACATAGAGGCATATTCCAATAAGGACAAACAGAGGCAGGGACATAGCTGCCTGGCAAGTGCGAGGTCCTGAGTTTGATTCCCGGTTCCAATAAAACAAAAACACAAAAAGACAAATAAGGACAGAGTTTGTTTGTTTGTTTATTTATTTAGAAATAGCTGCTTTTTGCCTTTAAACAGAGTCTCAGAAATAAGAAACAAGCTAGTAAACATACAATATATATTAACAAAAAGTTCATTGTATTTTTTTCAGGAAAGTGAAATATTAGCTATCACGATTTTCTGTTAAACTTACAAAATAAATGCATTTTTGACATGAATGATTCTACCTTCTCACCTATTGCTGATAGTACATGCTGGTTTTTAAGTTATTTCCAAATGCTGACAAGATTACAAAGATGATAGAGATTACGTACCTCCCAGATGCCAAGGCCCAGATATACAGGGAGAAGTGGAAAGAGTCAGGGTGCTGCCGTGAAGGAAAGAAGTGGTCTGCAGCTTCAGAGTGGGAGAGACAGGAGGAAGAGCTCCAAGGCAGAGAGAGCAGAGAGAAACAGGCAGGCAGGGCAGAGGACCAGTCTCACAGAAGTGTGAGCAAAACCTCAAGCACTGCAGAGCCGAGCTACAGAGATGGCGGCCCTGCTAGCAGCAGCACTTCGGCTGGCAGCAGCCCTTCCCACCGCCACAGCCACAGGGGCCGCAGCCACAGCCACAGGGGCCGCAGCCACAGGAGTGATAGCAGGTGTGGCGGCAGCAGATGACCACGGGTTTGCAGCAGCAGCAGCCACATCAACTGCCACAGCCACTGCAGCCGTCGCAGCTGCCACAGCAGCCACAACCTCCACAGCCACAGCAACCCATGTTGGTAGAGAGGATGCAGATGAGGGAGGAGAGAGGACTCAGGAGAGCAGAGGAGCCTCCTGCTGGGGGCCCTTAAATACCTCTTTTGGGGCTCATCAAGTGACAGGCAGCCACTTCCTCACTGTTTCTAGCAGCTTCCCAGGGAGGCTTTCCAAGACCTGGAGTTGTTTCCTCAGGGGGCACCTCTGATCTTTCAGACTTGCTTGTTTTTACCGTGACCTTCCTCAAGCTAGGCTTTTCGTGCCAATGCATGGCTAAAATACTCAGTCTTGCTTTAATCTCTGTTTCCAAGTGCATCTGTGAACCTCCCTGAGTCTTACCTGATGAAAGCTCATCTCCCATTTTGCAGGCATTGGGAGACCCGGGCCCCTGCTGGAGATCCTGCCCTGGGTTTCAGAGGATGATTCTCTGTTTTCACGTTCTGTCTACTGAACGCACTAGGAGCTAGCTGCATCTCATGCAGATAGACCGGGCACCAAAGCCTCTTCTCGTAGCCTGCATTTCTGATCCTCCAATGTCAGGCAATTTTCTCATTTATTTTTCAAATTCATGTTTTTTTCCTTGGTTCATAAGTTAAAATCTAGGAAAGTCACCTGCTCACATTGGCCTGGAGTTTAAAGCCTTGTCATAATATATCTCATTTCTCTGTACAGCCTTTCCCACTATCCTTGAGTTTTGCATATGTGTGAGTGTGCTGAGGACCAACCCGGGGCCTGTGTACATGGGACAAGTGTTCTTCCCCTGAGCCACATTCCTGGCCCTCGCCCACCATCAGTATCCTACGGGTTTTGAAAAACACACAATGATACACATCCTATCCCGGTGTCATACAGAGGAGTTTTGCTGCTCTAGAAATCCTCTGTGATCTGTCCATCCATCCGGTCTGTTTCCCAACTCCTGGAAACCACTGATTTTTGTTGTATCTGTAGTTTTGCCTTTATTAAAATGTCATATAGTTGGAATTGTAACACTTGCCTGATTTTTCTAAGCTGTAACTTCGTGCTTGTCTAGATTTGTGATGTCAGGTCTGCAATAATCACCTGCTTATTGTGAGTACTGTTTTAGGTTCACAGTAAATGCAGGAGCCTTACTCTCTATGCCATGTATAGCTTTCACTCCAAACCATTAAAGAAGAAAGGAACGAATCACCCATAGGAAACTTCACTCAGATAATTTATCATGTTAATTCTCAGCACAGCTGTGAAGGTTTGAATCTTAAATGTCTCCAAAAGGATCATGGGTGAAGGCTTGTACCACCCTGTAGCTCAATTGGGAGCTAGCAGAACTGTAAGGATAGGAGGCTTAGTGAAGGAGGTTAGGTCACTGGGGCATGGCTTTGAAGGAGACATTGAGAGTCTGGCCCTTTCTTCTTCTTTCTCTTTTGTTCCTAGCAGCCATGATGTAAGCCATACACTCCCACCGTAATGTGCTGCCTTGCCACAAGCCCAAAGCTATGTGGCTAACCATAGACTGGACCCTCCAAAACTGAGCCAAAGCAAATCTTTCCTCCATAGAATTTCCCTTAGATACTCTGTCGCAGTGACAGAAAGCTGACCAATAATGCTCCTAGATAAATATCATTATCAGTTTTTGAGACTCCAAGGACACGCTGAAGGTCATATATCTGCAGGGTCTGAGCCAGGGTTCCAGCTTTGGCTCCGCCTCCATCTGGCTGAGCTGCATGCAGGGACCCCCTTGTCCCTTCTGTGCTAAGCTCTCCTTCGTCTCCTCTGACTCCAGGCTTGATTTTATTCTTTCATGTATAACTTTGGAAGCCAACATCAGCAGCAGTGATTACAACTTTTCTTATTATATCTAACATTTTGTGCAGAATTATGGTTAGCCCAGACTCCTGCCTCTGGGGAGATGCTGGCCATAAATCATGGATGCTGACTCATGGTGTCTTCTCTGAAGGCGGCTTTCATGCTTGCTAGCACTCGGGGACTCTCTGAAAATGCCAGAGCTGCATTGCAGACCGGGGCAGCATGGTGAGCGACCTTTGCTTCCACATCCAGGTTTAATCTCTTGGCCATTTTTTTTTCCTTTTTCCTTTCAATTGTTCCAGCACCTAATAAGAAACCCTCTGGGGCTGAGAGTGCAGTTAAAGAAAGCCTTTCAAGTTATAGCCCAATATTTACCAAGAGACTTGAGCTATAAGCTGCACTCTGTAACTTATGTTAATACATTTAAAGATTAAAGAAATTAGATCTTTGGAATGATAGCAAAAAAAAAGAAACTCTTCAGTTGAGTGTTAAAATCCTGAGGTAAGAAGTACATTTCACATTTATTCATTTATACATTTCACATTCTTATAAGAACAAAAGGTTGGGCATAGTAGCTCACACCTGTGATCCCAGCACTCCGAAGGCTGAGGCAGGAGGACTGACATGAGTTCAAGGCCAGTCTGGGCTACATTGTGAACTCCACGTTCAGCTTGAACTACACACTGAAACCAAGACCCTCTGCTCCTCATTCCCCTCCAAAGAAAGGCTGAGGTCTTATCTCAGTGGCACACCACCTGTCTGGCAAGTAAGGTTGTGAGTTCAATCCCCAGAAAATGAGCAAACAAATAATACAAACAAACACCCCAAAAACTGTGTGTATAACTTTGAACAATAAACTACGGTGGACTGTTAACACAAATTTAAACACTATTGTTGCTTTAAAATTTTTATGTTCAGAAATATGCCATGGTCAGTAATTTTTAAAAAATACCATTTAAAGCAATATATCTCACTGCCACTCTTTTCTCCTTTTGAGGGCTCCTAGTTTTACTGAAAACCACCAAGCCTTCTTTTCTCTAATGCTGTCACTCACGCCACATGGCCTCACTCACGCCTTCCTCTACGCTTTCTCCATTCCTGTTTTGGATTTCACATAGCCAGTTGCCAGACCAGAGCCCTTTAGCTGTTCCCAATCAGACTGTGAGCTCTTTGAAGTCAGGCTGGTGATCTGCTGTTTCTATTCCTGTAGCAGGAGCACTGCAGTGAATTCACAGACTCACAGACGGGAGCTGGGCGACAAAGGTGACCAGGCAGAATCAATTGGGTCAAAGAAGCAGCACAGTGCAAGGCTTCCGGGGAGGATCTGGAAATGAAGCTGAACTTGTCGTCGGCACACTTGGGGGCTCCCTACCCAGCTTGGCAGAGGTGGGAATTGGAGAAGGCACTGGACAGTTATGTGATGGCTGATGTTCTCCAAGGTGTACTCCCAGGTCTCTTTTTGTGTCCCTGTCTTGACTGTGGATTGTTGGCCTAGGTCTCTTGAAAGCCTTTCAAACTGCCTGTTACTGTAAAGGGTGCATTTCCCTCTAAAGAGAGAATGCTATGAAATTGACTAGCAAAACAGCACTGGAGTCACATTTTTTGTACCTTGTTTTTTTCTACTTCATTTTAAAAAAGAAAGGTAGTATCACATTTTGTTGATGCTGTTTGTATTTCTGGCAGTATTCTCATCACTGACAGTCTGACTCCCCTAGTATAGGCCCGGAAGAGCACAGAGATCAGCAGCCTTCTGAACACTTCCTGCCTGTGAGCTGCCCTGGGGTAAATAAGGGCGGGAAAGCCCCTCTTCCCCTAGATGGCCCAGGAACTTAATTCCTTCAGGATCATATACTCCAGAACTTCTTAGGAAAAATGTAAACAGGAAGAAGAATTTTAAGCAAAATCCTCATGCAATCTTCTGGGGGCATTTCTAAACTTGCATCCTTTTCCTGAGTGGTGTGTGGGGTATATGGGGTATTTCCCCATGCAATTTTGTACAGCAATTGAGTGCTATGGTGGCAGAGGGGATTTTGTCCCCAGGAAACAGTTGGCAATGTCTAAGGCAGTTTTGGTTGATACATCTGGAAGAGAGATGGCCCTAACTAGCAGTGACTCGAGGTCAGGGATACCGCAGATCACCCCTGCAAGACAAAATTATTTAGATTGAAATGTCAGTAGTGCCAAGGTGGAAAGAACTTAGGGTATTGTTTCATCTTTTAAAGCACTTTCCCATCCAATATTTCAAACAATATAGTGGCCTTGAGGTCACCTAAAAGGAAATTATTTGCATTATTGCATTGAGCTCTGCCGCATACACAGCTCCATGCAGAGAGGTTCTGGAGCTGAGCTATTTGCACACTGTTTGCCTCGAGATCCAGAGCAGGAACGAGGCTGGCTGGTGTGACCTCCTACACCTGCATCAGCTGGGCGACACCGTGCGGTATGGTCATGACTGATTTTAACCAGGTCTTAAGCATAACTTAACACAGTATGTGTGGATAGTTGAAATAATTCTATATCCCTTCTCCCACTCCACCTCGCCCTCTAGCCCTCTGCGCAGAAGCAGCATTATCATCTTGATCTTTCTGGCTGTTTTAACTTTGTGTTACCTTTGTGTTTCTTATTAAAGCCACTGCATGAAAATTTCTTGTTTCCACTGTTAGTCTCTGCTAAAATAAAAGAAAATTTAGTTTCCTTATATCACTTCTGACATATCCATATCATTATTTTTAGTAAAATCCATAATGGATGGATAGGTTACTTGATTACTATGACATACAGACTGTCTACCATACAAAGATTAAATTTCCTTACACACAGTCATTTGTTCTTCTGGAATCTGATTCAATTTCTCTCTCATTTCTTTTGATTTATGTACTATTGTGAGGACTATATTGCTTGACAGGTGGATTTTCCTCTTAGATATCAATTGATAAAACTTTTCAAGCAACAGATTTCTCATGCTAACTCTAAGATGCTGATGCATTTCAAATGCAATAGGAATTTACAGAAAGAAGCAGAACATTGCAATGATTTGCTGTGCTCTGTAAGTACCCATACACACGAAACACACTGAGTCTGAAAATGCATTGCCATGCTTTCCACCTGTGTGGGAAGGAGAATAACCTTCTATTCCCTTGTGGGAAATCTTTATATTGGTGCTAATTCTACAGCTGTCAATATTTGTACCCAGGATTCCATTCATTTCCTCAGCCAATGATGATCCCTTTTTTGGTGCCAGTTATCAGAGCCCCCGGCAATGGGTTCCAATTTCCTGACTTGGTTACCAGGCACAACAGGAAAAGTGGAACAAAAGGCCACAAGGTACCCAGAACTTTGGTGCTTACTCATTACATCTGAGTCAAGGACAGTGGGAGAAGGGCAGTGGGTGTTCTGGGAACAGAAATGTTGGCTATGGTGGGCTAGGAGAGGAACAAAGTATTCTTGCAAGGACAAGGACAAGGAGAAGGACAAGACAGGAAGCGATGAGGAAACTGTAGTTCCTCGGATGCCTATCATTTCAGGCAGGTCTCGCCTTGCCCTGTGAGTGCCATGGCAGTCATTAGCCCTGGGGCTTCCAGCTGTGACTAGAAAAAAAAATGGGGAGTTTCCACATTCCTATCTGACTCAAAGAGCAGGACAATAACAAGCACAGATGTCCCCTAGACTCTGTTTATAATTTGTGGTCCCCCCAAATTTCCCTTTTTTGTTTATTTGATGGCAGAGGTCGAATCAGAGTGAACTGTGGCAGCAGATCCTCTAAACGCTGGTAGGTTTGAGTTTCTCTGCTGCAGACTGAGGATAAACCAGAAGACATAAACAAATCGCTGAGTACAGCAACGTGAAACCATGAGTGAGCTTGAGACATTTAAAAGGATTCAGCTGGCTGAGGACATCAGAAAATGTATTCCAGTCCTGTATTTTTTCATCAAAATTTTGAGTATGTTGGAACATAGATAATATTTCTTTTTTTACAACATCTAGACCCAGAGTTATATTTTGATTCATATGTCCCGGGACCATTAAGCTTTTATCAATAACTTCTCTTCCTTGCGTGCAAGGACTTGAGATCCATTTCGTACATGTAAAGGAAGTTTTATTCCAGACTATAGTCACCTGAAGGAAAGCACAAGGATTATAAATGAAGTTTTTTGGCTACCATTCTGTTCAGCCATCATAGTAACAGTGTCCTTAGTGGGGTGCATATTATGACCTGTCTACATTTTCCCTCAACATAGGGCAGGGCAAGTTTCCAAACAGTAGTTTTTATAGACCCAGACTTGCCATTAGTCAAAGCCAGAGGGATTGGTGTGCTAAATCCTGCATCTCCCAGCACCCTAAGTTCCCCTTTAGGAAGGGTCTGGGTGGCTGACATGTTAATCCAATTCCTGCCAATTAGAAACATGGTTAGCTTTTCCCAGCAAGGATCCTCTAGGCCCCCAAACAATAAAATTATTTTGATCCATAGACATTTATTTTGTTCCTTTTTTCCTTTGCAAAGGTCTCAGGGAAGAGGGGCACCTTTCCCATAATTACTCCAATATGTGTAATTTTCATAGAAGGGGACATTAGGGCAAAGGGCCAATCTCTTCACCCCTTATATGAATTGGACTGAGGATCCAAAGGATTAATTGGTCATAATTATGTATCAGCCAATTTTGGGCACCCACAGGAAGGCAATAATTGGATGGTATTGTTTTATATTTTACAAATAGTGGAGGTTAGTGAAATGAGAGGTATAATTCATGACAACCTTATCCTGTGTCTCTAATAATGATGAAGGACCAGGTACCCAATCAGCCTGGCTGTGATAACCTTCTGGCTTATGGTAGACTTATGGTGAGAATGTTGTCCTTTCAATGTCTGAGGTGCAGTATTGATACCTCCCGGTCTTCCTGCCCACGTTGGCAGCCTAGCATCTCGCCATTACCTATGGAAATCCAAGCAAACCCTCGCCCCTGTGTTATTAGCATGGCGGGGCTACTCCACTGAGCTGCTTCAAGATCAGGCCACAGGCCTGGCCGCCAGCTGCCTTCAGCTACAGAGGACAAAGGATGTTACCCATGAGGCACGGGGCACGGGGCATGGTGAGGATGCAGGAGCTGGATTCAAACATTAAAAATATGAATTATCAGTTCTCTTTGTGTTCCAGGGGGACACCTGAATTCCCCGTTTTCATTTTATTAACTGTTTTATTAAGGTTAAATGAACTCTTTTAATAGCTGCTTGTTCCTGAGGATTGTAGGGAATTCTAGTTATATGCTTAATTCCTCAAAAGATTGTTGAGTGAATCTGTTCATACAGGCAGGTCCATTATCTGTTTTTATGGTCTTAGGCAAAGGCCAATAAACACTGTTGTTGTACACAATGATCATTTTTGTACTTTGCAACCTGCATTTTAGTGGAGCAATGAGTTTAACTATTATGGTTTTATCTGGATATCAAGTACATTGAAATACGAAGTAAAGCCAGAGGACTGTTATTTTTTTTACTGACTGTGGTTGTTGTGGTAGCTGAATCTCTATAGAATGCTAGCAGAGAGCAGTTATAATTTATAAAGACAACTTGCAAACATCTCTATCTAGTATGTAAGAAGTTCTCACCTAATTTCTTGTCCCTGAATGGAATGTGCCACCAAGTCCAGTTTGGTCAAGGAAAGCAGGGAAGGGGAAACCACTTTGCAGTTACATGGCTCTGTTGCTGGTCTGTTTGGGTCACCATCAATGCCTCTGTCATCCTGACCATGAAGACGACTGTGCTGCCATCTTGGGAGCTGTGTCAGTCTCTAAACATTCTGCAGGTGCAGGCCAAGGAGTTTCTTTAAAAGTCTCACTGGGCTCTGGGTCTCCCCCAGGACCCAGCAGCACACGGTGGGTGGCTTTTCCCCTTTTATAAATTTAAATTTAATTTTTTTTTGTTTCTCTCATCATGTTCTAAAACAGAAGCTTTGGTGCTACTAGTACTTAATTGATGCAAAACAAATTTTACCAAGCTCAAAGCTGAGAAGTCCTCAGGAGAAAAACCTTTTTCTCTGCCATGAGCTCTCTTTAAAATTTTTCTACCTGGTCCCAGTGTTGAGTATCTAAAGTTCCCATGGGTGACAATCCTTGCCTGCAGGAACTAAGGATTGCACTTAATTATTTGCTGCAGTATTTTGGTGATACTGCTAGCTGACACTGTGTACCTTCTTTGAAAGAGATTTTTTTAAAAAGAGGTTTCTTTTAAGGAGATTGATATAGGGGAATGAAACTTCCAACTTACCAGATGTCCAGTACGAGTTCATATTCCTTAAAATCCCAGAATGAATTTTAGGAACAACTGAGGATAAGAGCAGAATATATTTATTGAGAGACAGAAAGCCTCTGTCTGGGAGCGAGGCAGAAGGGGTCCTAAGTGGGTTGCCAAAGATTCTGCATTTTCTCAGGATTTTTATAGAGTAAAATCATGAGGTAAAGCAGGTCTAAAATTGGGGAAAACTGGGAACTTGTGAGATAGATTGGCATGAGGTGGGACAGAGCTATGTTTAGCCAATAAGATTAATAGCTCAAGTAAAATTGATTAAATGGGGAACAAATGGAGAAGCAAGTCATGTAGGAAGCAGACATTCTTAGAGATCAATGAATCCTCCTATAGGTGATTGGGATGGTGACTCTTGGCTTCTCAGAATGATCCAGATTTAATCCCTAAGGATTATACTAAGGGTGTGGTTGCATTTGTTTTGCCTTCTGCCTCTTCTTCTCAGCAAGAGGTGTGTGTCTCCTCCAAGGTCATCAGACATCTGGTCCTCTGTGCCGGCTTCTTCAAAGGCCTAACCTTGTCTGACTGTCTATAATATTTGTAACTAGTTTAGCTGCCTGTAACAGTAAGATTGATTAAATCAGGATCCAATGGGGAAGTGAGTCATGTGACAAACAGACATGAATATAGAATAGGACCTTTTCTAGTAGGTGTTTGGGTTAGTGGCTCCTTCTGTCTTCCTCAAGGTGATCAATACATATTTAGAATATCACTTTCTGATGCTTATCCTTAGGAAGTATGTGGGTGCATTTGATTTATCTTCTGTTTTGAGGTCTGTCCTACAGGGGAGGTCTGTCTCCCCCACAGTTACAAGGTATCTGGCCTGCACTGGCTCCTTCAAAGCCCCAGCCCTGTCTGACTGCTTACAGTTTTTCTAATTAACTCAGCTGCCTACAAGATTACCCTTTTGTTTTAATCCCAGAGTAATTATTACTCAGGCAGAAAGTACTTAGCTCTGTCTCCTATATCTCTGGGATCATCATGTGAAATCCAAACACCCACATAAAACTCCTACTGAATCTACCAGGCAGGCAAGAACTCCCTGGGTTCAGGCCACATGGAGTGCTAGTTATTGGTGACCTTTTCTATGGTGCCAGGTATCAGAACCCCCAGCATTGGGTTCCAATCTCCTGACTTGGTTACCAGGCACAACAAGAAAGGTAATAAAGAGCAAGAGACAAAAGGAGAGGTGCATAGCAGGGATCTGGGATGGCCAGTTGCTCAGAGGGAACAAAAGGCCATGAGGCACCCAGAGTCTTGGTGCTTACTCATGACAGCTGAGTCAAGAACGGTGGGAGAAGGGCAGTGGGTGTTTCTGGGAACAGAAACGATGGCCATGGTAGGCTAGAAGAGGAACAAAGTATTCTTGCAACGACAAGGACAAGACAGGGAGGCGATGAAGAAACTAGTTTCCCCAGATGTCTATTGTCTCAGGGCAGGTCTCACCTTGCCCTGTGAGTCCCATGGCAGTCATTACCCCTGGGGCTTCGAGCTGTGAGCAGAAAAGAGCAGGGAGTTTCTGCGCTCCAATCTGGCTCAGAGTGCAGGACAAGGACATAGATTTCCCCTAGATTCAATGTATCAGTCGTGGTCCCCAATACTCAGGCTTTAGTAAGAAGGTTTCCAGGCACTCTAAAAGAATAGATTCCTGATGATGTTTATTTGTCATAAATGTGTAAGATCATCAGTTTCAACATTGCCTGTGGTAGTAGGTAGGGCTTCCTGGTGTGTGTGTGGTTCCCAGGAGGTCTCACTGCAATCAGGTATTTCAGTTTAAACATTATGTGATTCCATTGTGACAGTTGAGCCAAACGCCAGCAAGGAAGTGGTGTAGTGCCTCTCTCTCTCCTCCCCAGCGCTGGTAGGTAAGGCACCCCCCCCCCTGCAGAAGGAGGTACTAGACTCCCCCTCCCTCCTGAGGCTCCTCCTCTCCCCTCATGAGTCCTCTCTACTGACACCAGGGGCAGCTATAGTTTTGGTCACTGTTTTTATCAGGTTAATGACGCTTCCTTCTATTCTAAATCAAATGTGTTTGTAGCATAATGGATGAGGAGCTCTGGCAGATGTTCTTTCTGTATCTCTGTAGTTATCCTTTATCAATGTTCTCTTTTAATTTTCCAAAGTAGTCATTAATATATTTTCTCTTGACAAACTACTTTTACTTCTTTAGGGAAAAGACTTAGATAATGTACTTAGGAATTCTATTTATTAATAATTTATATAGAATATTTTTATTCCATGTTCATAAGACAGAAAGGCTTATAATTTTCGTTTTGTAATTCTGCCCTTTTCCAGCAATGGAAACATGATTTTATTGGCCTCTCATTCTATCTTGCAAATCTGTTACTTATTCATTTGTGCTTCCTATCTGTATTGAAAATATACATGACATCACACACAGACAGACTCACAATTTCATAGAAAACCATGCCTTGGCTCCTGGGAGACTCCCAGCTTTTCTTTCTCTCTTGCAGTGTGTTCACTGCCTCTGAGGAGCTGGGGTTATAAAGTCAGAAGTATCTACCACTCATATGCAGCACAGTCTGTGTCTCTGACATACTACTGTACAGATGATTTTAGATGCTGCATTATTTTTTCAGACAGCTGCAAAATATGTGACTAAATCTAGAGCTGGCCTGAACAGATGGAGCACTTTGCTCCCACCTGATCATGCCAAGGTAAAATACAGGCTAGGACCTGGCTCCTCTGGCAGCAAAAGCTCTAGGTTGTAAACCACATCACGGGTGGAGGAGGAAGGTGGAGAGAGAGGGGCTGGTACCACCTGCACAGCCCTCTGGTTACTCCCCTCTGGTAACAAGGCATTAATACTGCTGAGGTCGGCTTCCTGGTTAGTTTGGAGCGATGTGTCCATCTCTATGATCCTGACCCCATCCACGTCTGCAGGCTCCTGGGCTCCTCTCGCTGCTGCACCTTAAACTCTCGCTTCGAGCTCAGAAGCCACCACATAGCTGATCTGCAAAGTGTGGAGAAAAACCCAATCAATGCTTCTGTCACAATATAATGAAAGCTATTTACTTTCTTTGCCTAGAGATTATCTTTTCAGGTGACTAGGAATATCTAACATCTAAAGGAGCACCACGAAAGGGGAACACAAAGCCTTAAAAGAAACCAAGGTGGATTTGCCTTGGTAGCACTCACCACACCCAAATAGGAATGAATCTGAATAGGGTGACATTTTTTAAAATGGTCCTAACCACTGAGCTTTCCCCCAGCTTCAGGTAATGAGTCTCATGAAGTCCTTCCTCAAAGTCTTATGAAGATTTTAGAAAGTTCACCTGGGGACCCAACACTGTGGACTTTTGTTTAGCTGCAGGGTTCTTAGCTCATGTCTAGTAAGTGGCTACTTTGCTTGGTTCTGTCCATTTGGACATTACCTCCATTTCCTGTCACGATGCCAAGCCAGCTCATTTGTTTGCTGGCTTTTTGTCCCTAACATTAACCTGAGTGGAAATTTAGAAGCAGGAAAATACACTATATTTGAGGAGTGAAGAAAACAAGGACTGTGAGGCTTTCTGAACTGGGGTGTGAGGAGGGGTGGTGGGGGTATCAGTTTTCTTTTGTTGGATACAGCACCAAACAACTTCGAAGCCCACAGCTTTAATTAGGCTCACAGTTTCAGAACATGACTGGCTGGCTCCAAGGTGGGTACTTCATGGTGGGGCAAAGATACTTAGCTCACGGTGGCAGGGAAGCCAAACACCAGGACAGCGCAGAGCAGAAGGGACCAGAAACCAGACAGACACGGCGAAGCCAAGACCCAAGGCCAGGATGCCATGACCCACTAGACACACCCAAAAGTGTGCTCCACCAGCCCTGGGCATGGATTCCAAAGCCATGGAGCTGACCCTAACTATTTGCCAATGATGAAATGTTATCTATTTTAACTGTATATATAACTTTGTGTGTGTATGCGTGTGTGTGTGTGTGTGTATGTGTGTGTGTGTGTAATTTCTAACTAGGGGCAGTTTTGCCCTTGAAGAGACACTTGTCTGAAGACAGTTTTGGTTGTTACAACTGGGTCACGGGGGCAGTGCAGAGTGAGTGGCTTCAGGTGGTAAAGAACAAGGGTGCCATTACATAGCCAAGTCCCCCCACAAAGAATTGTGTGGCTCATGACAGCAATAGTGCTGAAGCGGAGAAACCTAACCCAAAGACAGAGAGAACAGGTGACCATTCAAAAGTATCAGGTAGAGCTACACTAACCGGCCAGGAGAGATTGCAAAAGTATTTGTTTCTTTTGAAAATCAGTTTTCTGAAAAATAAACACAACTTGAAACTACTAGGAAATAAAAATGGTCAATAAGACTGTATATCTGTACATAAATGATGATCACAGCAGGGCACCTGCCAGGAGGGACAGAGGGGAGGTGAAGACACATCTTACTATATTCCACGTCCTTCTTTCTTATTGGAATGTGCCCCAGCATGAATGACATGTTTAAGTTTGTGAAAAACCACAACACCTTGTTTCAGTTTGTTCTCTGAAAGCAGCATCAATTTTAAGTTCTTTAGCTGGGATGTCTTTGTGGTCCATCAAGAGAGACAGCACACCAAGGTCTTTTCCTAGGAAGCAGCTTCAGTGGAGCCTGCTCTGACTCAGCAGATTCCTGTCCCAAGGCTGAGTGCCCAGCGGGGCGTACTTGCAACTTCTGTGTCCGTGTCTCCTTCATATGGGCACACACTAGCATTTCAGTCTGGTTGACTATATGTCACCACTAGACAGTCTGGTTGGGTATGATTTATGTTACAGAGTTACATCAGAACCACACATACCTATCAGTATTGCTACCTTGCCAAAGTTCCTGCCTGGACAGGTCAGGAGGCCCCTGCAGCACAAGGTCACTTGATTCTGGGAAAAAGCCAGAAGTCACATGGTGTCAGATTCAGGGAATAAGGTGAATGATGATGCACTGCAAGCTTTCCTGAGGCCACCTTTCCAGTGGTGACACCGGGCAGCAGCATTCACTGTGTTTGGGGCACATCCAGTGGAGACATCTATGAAAGACTCTAACCCTAGGTTATTTGTTCATTGACGTGGTTTTGGTGCTTAGAGCAGTGTGTAGCACCTTGTAACTACCCAGTACATGTTTGTAAAATGAGTAGATTTAAGGCACCTACAAAAATATTATGGTATAGATGCATATATGTTTAATTTTGCTGTATTCTCAGAAGTAAAGATGACCATTCAGATCTAGCCCCACTCCATAGTGTTGCCCTGTCTCTTTTGTGTATATCCTACTGTGTCCACAGTGTCTGACATAAAGTTGGTGATTGGCAGATATGCGATGGAGTGAATTCATCTCTTCCGCATTATTATGTGATTTTTGAATGCACACATTAAGACTAACTCAGGGCTAGGGATATAGCTTAGTAGCACAAAAACCTGCCTGGCAAGTGCGAGGTTGTAAGTTCAATTCCTGATACCAAAACAAACAAACAAACAAACAAACAAAAAAGAATAATAATAAGAAGAAATGAGCTACATTCTCAACCCTTTTTAATTTTTTAAAAAATATTTTTCATATTCTTTGTTTTCAGATAAGGTCTTGTTAAGTTGCTAAGGTACCCAAAATAGGTCGGAACTTAGTAATCCTCCTACCTCAGTCTCTGAGGGTACCGGAATTACAAGCCAATGCCTCCATGTTTAGCTTCCTTTTTATTTTTGTATCCTGAGGTTTGGTCTCCCTAAATTGTCTAAGCGGGTCTCAAATTCATAGTTTCCCTGACTCTGAGTAGCAGGGATTACAGCCGTGCCTGTCTGTTTTCACATTTTAATAACGTTCTTGTTCCTTAAAATGGAGTCTTAATATTTTGCACAGAAACACAAGCGATCAAGTTTGCCTCAGCCCGCTGAGACAACATGAGTGCACCCTCGCACCCTGTTCCTTACCGTGTTCTCACCTATGATGGAACATGATCCCAGTGGACAAAGGGTTTTATCACTTTCCCATAGATTTATTCAAGTATGATGAACTAGAATCTTGTGACCAGAATCAGCCAGAGGCACAGTTAATTAGTAGTGCTAATCAGGTAAAAAAAAATAATTGGATTGTGATCAAATTTTGATCTGTTAATAGAACCAAATTAAAATAATCAAGACCTCAAATGATACCCATTATTTTAGGTGTCACAGTTGATTGAGCTATGACAGTGAGGTTATTAGAAGGTAGAAATCCATGAAGGTAGAGAGAAATCAGTGAAGTATGAATTATCATTCATTGTTCTGGATCTTTATTCTGAAGCCACCAGAACATAACAATCTGGCAAAAAGCTAGTAGAAACAGATCATCTGTAATTATTCTAAACCCACCCCAAACAAACTTCAGGAGTCCTACTTTCCTGGACTACATTGCATTTTGGGTATTAAAATGAAAAAAGAGAAGAAAACAAGGACCAGACTTTGGCACCAATTTCTTATGCTTTATTAGGAAAAGATCATCTTAAATCAACAGAAAAAAAAAACTGGTAAATAGGACACAGAGAGAAGAAACTGCAAAACAGAGGAGAAAGAATAGAAGCAAATCTTCCAACAGTGAAATTTTAAGAAGCACTAAGTATCAATGCTCTATTTCAGTGAGTTGAGGTTTGGGTTGGTGATCAAAGGATGGTGGTGCTGTGCTTTCATTTGGAGACAGAATCTCATGCACCACGGAAATGGATGAGAGTCCCGCTGATCTTCAGAGGAACAAGGGAACAAAGGGAATCTTAACAAGAGTTACCTGCTGGCTCTGTCCGGGGTCAGGCATGATCCCTCTAGCAGCAACACTTCTTGCAGCAGCACTTCTGCTGGCAGCAGCCTTTCCCACAGCCACAGCCACAGGAGCCACAGCCACAAGAGCCATAGCAGGTGCGGTGGCAGTAGATGACCACAGGTTTGCAGCAGCCACAGCAGCTACCACAGCAACTGCCACAGCAGCTGCCGCAACTGCCACAGCCACCACAGCCACTGCAGTTACCACAGCCACCACAGCTGCCACAGCCACAACCTCCACAGCCACAGCAACCCATGGTGTCAGTAGACTCAGGTGAGGTGAGGACTCACTCAGGTGAGGGGAGGAGAGAGGACTCAGGAGAACAGGAGGCTGGTGGTGCCTCCTGCTGGGCTCCTCTTATATGCTGCTCCTCTTTCCTTGTTTTCACCCAGTTTCCACGGAAGGATCTCACAAGACCTTTTGTTTACTTCCTTCTCAAGGACCTCGGCGTGATAGCACTGCTGGGCCAGCACTGCAGTCTCTTAGGAGGCCTGGAGTTTCCTCCTATGACTGGAATAATTATACGATGCATCTTAGTCCAGAAGTGGGGAAATGGTGGCTACAGAAAACACAGCTGCAGGCCTGACCGTGAGCCTGGGTCTCACACACCAGCTGTGGTGGGTGAGTCCAGAGGGTCCCACGCACACGGCTGAACTTCTGAGGGTGCTGTGCAGCAGAGCGCTGAGCAGGGAGAACCCCTCCGGCCCCTGGTGCTGAGAAGCCCTTGAGAGGTGGAAGCATATTTCAGGTTTCCTCTTCCCGGTTCCACAAGTGAGCTTATCCAAGAGACACCAGCTGCGAGCTGAGGGGCACCTGCCCTTGGGGTGCTGACACCCCATGAGGCCAGGTTGTCTCAGATCTGGAAACTTTAGTGTCAGCCCAAGAGGGACAGCATGGTGGTTGCCCCTGAGAGCACATGGGCGTCTTCCAGGATGACTTAGCTCCCAAGTTACCCAGTCGGCCTTGCGTCCTGAGATCATGAAGCAAGAACTTTCCCCGCTGGGCTCAGCATCGCACCACAGCCTGGCGGGGCTGGACATGGAGCCCGACAGGTAGAGCCCGGGAGATTTCGGCTCACGAGTCCACAGTGCACGGCTGGGCTGAAAGTGGGGCCCGGCTACAGGAATGCTAAGAGAGCCTGGCAGGAAGCTGAACCCCCAGATGGAAGTTCCATAACTCTGTTTTCCCAATTCTTTGGCAGAACAACAAAAGGGAGCCTCACCCTGGCACATGACTTGTATTTTCAGTACCTGATGTCACACGATTATTTTATGGTGACTAAATGATCAGTGAGTTCTTCCGGTGAATGAGGAATCCCAGAGAGCTAGAAAAAGATGCAATACCTGGCATAACACAGCACGGGGTCCTATGCTGCTCCTTTTGATTCTGCTTTTCCACTGTTCTTCAGGGAGGATTTGCTAACTTGGGGGTCAGAGAGGAATCTCTGCAGAGAGGAAACCGTGTTTTTCTGCCCTACAGAGACTGTGAGGGCCTTTGTCTGGCGTGGGTTCCTCCTCGCATGTATTTCCAGAGCGTTGTTCTTGAATATCTGAGTCACCTGTGTAATTCCCAAGACACACTTGGTCCTTACGATGCGCCAGGCTCTTCTCCAAGCTGCAGAGCCAGGAAACATAGAAACACTTGGTTTCCCGGGGCACACGGGGATCTGTTAGAAGCGTGTCTATTCTAAGTCTGGAGTTTAAGGGAGGAGTCAAAGTTAAAGGCAGCAATAA
>PVLA01012570.1:32500-43356 GCA_004027455.1 Hydrochoerus hydrochaeris | reverse complement strand
AATAAATATAAACTAGGTTGTATGTTTCTTTCATTTATATTAGTTTAAAAGATTAAAAATGTATTTTACAAAAACAAAACCAAAATAAATGCTCCCAACTTTGTCCTTCACATCTCTTGCCATTCTTTTATTTTTTCTTTCTTGGGTTCTCAGTTAAAGGCATTATCATCCCCTAGTGTCCCAGACTGGAAATTTCAGAATTATTATTTTTGTCCTATATTTGTTTTAATAGTCTTTATATCAACCTTAAATAAACTTTAAATGTACTAATTTCTACTTGTGTAAAATCTCTGCAACAAATAATTGTTTGATCATTGATGGGACAGATGCAAAATTATGCTTCAGATCATTTGGTACTGATATATACAGGGTTCATTCCGTACTATTTGTATCCAAGTTGATTTGGGCTAGCTGCCCAGTCATTCTAATATCATCTTTCTCATGTTAGGTGTGTGGAGAACATAGTTACTTTGGGCATAATTTTGAAAGAATTAATTCATGTTGTATATGCAATATAGTGTCTAAGATACAGTAGGCATTTAATAAAGGACAATCATATGGAACATAAGAATGCTTGAATAAAATCATTTTGTTTGTATGTTCTTATAGCATTTCAAATAAGAATAACAAACCCCTAAACAAATTCAAAAGCAGGATTCTGTATTGAAATATTTTACTCTAAGTAGATTCTCAGCACCTCTCCAAAGCAATCCCGAACCAACCAATCAACCAACCCCAGGTGGCTGGGAAACAAGTTTACAATTAGAAATAAGATGTAGAGAAAGATCAGTGGCCTTGTGTTCAATATTAACCTCCCATCAATGAGGCCCATAGCTTTCCCTCTTGATGGTAATTGCACTGCGATCTGCTTACAGTGCCTAAGACACTTAGGGGGTCTGCTGATAGCATCTTATCAGGGCTCAGGGCAGCAATGGGCTGATTTGGCAAATGTACTGACAAAGGGTTTTGGGTGTTAGAGACGGGAGACTGTTTGCCAATGGCTTTACCACTGTGTCTTATGTCCTTCCTGCAATCTGGGTGAGTGTAGCTATATTTTCCTCCTCCAAGGCCTTCAGGGTTTACTGAAAATCAACCTGGGTCTGCTTTATATTTAATAAGTCAGAATTATTAGGAATTTAATTGTATGTGGTCTAGAAAGTCTTCTAACATTGTAAAAATTACCCCACTGGCAGTAAAACAGACCATCTTCTCCTCCTCTGAACTCTATTAATATGCATGTTTAGAGGGCTGTTGTCCCAATACTCCAATTCACTTCCAATAAAAGCACACTCTTCCTATAGACATTTTAGTTTCACAAAGTGACTTACATTGTTTTCCACGTTAATACTGAGTTTAGGAATTCAGAGACCAACTGTCAGTGGGTTACTATTAGTTCAAGGTGCTTTGCAGAGTATGAAGTCATGACCCAATGAAGGGTGACAGGCCTGTCCCCAATTAGTCCTGTTGCTTCCCTTCTAATCTCTAGGACTCCACTCCTGCTCCTGTTCACACTTAGGACTGACTGCAGCAGTTTGGAAGCTAGCATCCTTCCTGTGCTTAGTGCTTCCAGCAATGAAAAAATACCTTATTTTTGAAGATGAGAACTCATAAGGCACATTTTCACTGAGCAGTTGCCCCCAAGTTTTCTGTGAATGTGCATACGTGCATGTGTGTGTGTGTGTGCGCACACATACACACACATTCATGTAAGAATTTAATGTAAAAGCACTTGTTCATTTTCACAATAATCTCAGATTTTGTATGGCCAGAGTAATTCAGAAGTTTACAGAATGCCTCACTTTCTATATGCCTGTATTCTAGTTCAGCTAGTGGACCACATTCTTTTTAATATTTCACCCAAACCTTCCCAAGTGGCACTTGCTGTTTGAAATCATAATGACAGACATCACTTTGATCTGACTTTTTATTCTTAACTTAGCCATCATTCACAGCTGCTTCTGCTTCAACTGAACAAGGCACTTAAGAAAGGGAAGATATTATATAAATTAAATTTTCATTGCTTTATGACATATCAAAAGATTGTACCATTTCTGATTTACAGTTAGGATTGGGAATTAACTTCAAAAGGCAAGAAACGGAAAAGTGGAGGCATATTCATTCATGGCTTATTACTGAAAAGGGAGAAGTGATGCAATGATAACAAGAAGGTTGAACAACAGAAGAAACAGCTACTCTTGTTATACCTGTGTGATTATATCCATTTATTATCTGTGTCTAGGCCTTAACCCTTTGGACTCATAAATACAATGCACAAAACTCCTATATTGTAGTCAAGATTGGACCAAGAGTAGAAACATAAGATAGAGTAACAGAAATTAGAGCCTGAAGGTATTTTGAGGAATCAAAGTACCCAGTCAATTGCTTTCTGGCAAACAGGTTTAATAGAACTATTTCTAGATGTGATCCATTTCAGAGGGTTGGTTGCTCTGTCTAGCTTGTGCCTGATGAATGGTAAAGGGAACTTGGGACTGAATCACCTGATTCAGTTGTGTTCCTGTTGCTACCTCCCCAATTTTTTTTTTTTTTTTCAGTTTTCAGTGTGGAAGAGCTCATTGAGGGACACTTCATCTGGTGTCCCTGAATTTTGAGACTCCCTCCTCTGGTTTCTTATTTATCTGACATTTACCTCTAGACCTGCAATTCCTTTTTCTTGTTACACTGGATCCTTGGTTCACATCCATAGGACTTGCATAGAGCTGTTTGTCCAGTTCCATTTGAGTCTCCCGGGTCCCCTCACACCCTCTTTACGCACACTCACTTTCACTTCTCTGTACTCATTAACTTTCCCTTTTCTTCTCTTTTGCCTTGTTTCCTTTGTGCCTGCCTTTCTGTCTTGAAATCCACACAGGCAACTACCCATGCACTACCCTCAATGAGATACTGGACTCCTCCCTCTTACTGTCTTCGGCTTGCTGGTTTTGTCTCCTAATCATTCCACCAATGCTGTTGTCTTCTGCTGCTCCATGAATGCATGTCTTTATATCTATATTCTTACTTTTCTCATATTTTTCCAAGGAGGACATGGAAGACAGGTCCTCTGCTTTTTGTCTTAGTCAGTCTTGACACTGGCGTCTACATTCTTTGACACCAGCCCCTGGCAAAAATCCTTTTTTCTTTATTTTCTTATGCATCAGCTCCTACTTTCTGCCATTAGACCATTACAGATCCTTCCATGTAAAAGTTTCTTTTGGTCTACAATCTTCTCATGATCTTTTTCTTTTTATATCCATGAGTAAACTATGACTTATTCCTCTGGTTGTCATGCCCTTTTCACTTTTTTATTTGTGGGGGGTAAATGTATTGTATTGATTAGAACTGTTGTGCTATGTATATCTATTTATATTGTTAAAATCAGGCAGTATAATGAAGGAAAAACACATTGCCTCCCAATTTGTAATGGCAAGACCTCTTGAATCCCAAGAATGTTTGTCTTAATTTATCTTCTATTCACAATTATTTTCAAAGTCAGTATGACCTTTCATTTTCTAAGAATAGAGACAGTCTGACATCTTGAACTGGTCTATGTCTCTTTGTTTTAGCCATGTGCTTTGTTAAAAAGCAAGCACAAGAGGTAAAGATCAGAGTGACTGACAGCTTAATCTCTGGTTCAGTGATTTAATTGCATCTCTGGTATAATATGGATAGCTGCCTCTCACCCCTTTGGTTCCTAGGACTCTCTTTTACAATTACTCCTGAGAAAAGTCCATCTTGACATCTCCACGTTCCCAGCACATCTGTATTTGGCTTCAGTGCCCCTCCATCAACTGAGGAATCCTTCTCTGGGTCCCAATTCACATTCGTGGAAAGAGAGTCAAACTGACTCTACAAATATATTTCTTTTCCTTCTTGTTTTGTGAGAACCAGTGGTGAGTAAAGTCCAAGTCATTATGAGAGCAATTGATTTATTTTCTTTTTGGCTTCCCTGAAACCTTGGATTTATCCTTGGTCTGCCCTATTTCCTCTTTATTCTCTTTTACTGAAGCATTCTTTACATAGGTTCAGGCAACATCTGGTTTTATATTTCCAGTTTTTCAGACATTTTTCTGGATAATGGGGTATGGCTATCATTCTCAAGGGACTCAAATGAAACTGGGGGCTCGTCTTTGTTATTTTCCAATTCTCCTTCATGGTTCTCTTTTCCTTGATCAGTTCTCTGGCATTTCTCTCTTACACACATACACACATACACACATACACATACTGTACACAGTTCATTGAATAACAGAACCTAGAAAGCGAAACAGTAATAAATATATTTTCCCATACTTGGCAAGTGAATATATCATATTCTTTATGATTTGGTATCAGAAACATTTGGTTTTTGTTTCAGTCATAAGTTTCCTGATAAGTAATCAGGCAGCTTAAGAAGTCATATCTCCTCTTTGGCTCTCAGCTTTATCTATAAGATGAGTCCCCAAAACACTGTGTTTACCTAAAAGAAGGTGAGTTAAGAAACATAATCTGCCTGACAGCCCATCAAATTCCAGCATCACAGAATGCAATAATTGTAATGAGTAGGTGGATGTTTTTAATGTATCAGGTCTACTGTCTACAAGTGATCACCTCAGAACATGTTATTTCTACTGCACATTTGTAATCCTGGCTACTTGGGAGGGTAAGGCAGGAGGCTCACAAGTTCATAGCCAATCTGGACAACTTGGGGAGAATTGGTCTCAAAATAAAAGGGTTGGGGATTTAGTTCAGTGCAAAGGCTCTGGGTTCAATGCCAAGTATTTTTTTTTTTTTTAAGGAAAATATATTACTAGCACAAAAAATCAGCTAGGGAACTAAATCATAGCTCCAATCCAGATATATAAATAAATCAATGCTAAAAATCTGTTAAACATAAAAATGTGTTGAGGGTAACGTGACTAAGGCTGAGTTTACAGCTCTTTAAAAATGCGATCTTTATTACAGTCACAGGTCACTTATAAGGGGCTCTGTTCCCTGGGTTGTAAAAGCCAGATTGTTGTTAAATATAAAGTTTCTGTAATTTAGAACCCAATTATAAGAAAAACTAAGTACCTACACTCATATATGTGATTTCTAGGTGGTAACTGCAACAGTGAGACAAGATACAAATAACCATACCACAAGGCTATGTAATGCTAAGTAAATGCTGAAAGAAAAGAAATCCTGACGTTTGAAGGTTTGGAAAAAACCTATTTGTTTACAGTAAAGACAGGTGACTTATGTGGTATATATTGATTTCTGATGAAAAGCTCAATTTGTTTGTTGTAAAGAATATAAACTTGAGCTGGGTGTGGTAGCCCAGGCCTAGAGTCCCAGAACTCAAGAGGATGAGGCAGGAGGATTGCTAATTCAAGCCCAGTTTGGATTACATAGAAAGACAATGTCTCAAAAAACCAAACCAAACCAAACCAAACCAAGTTAAATTAAAGAATATATATATATATATATACACACACACATATACTTGAAACATGTTCTCAGAAGCACTTTGTCACATAATTAAACTCCTTTCTCTTCCAGGTGCTTATATAGGGAATTATCAGTTTCCTCATTGTATTAATCAGCTTTCTGTTACTGTGGCAAAATATACAGGATAATCAGTGTATAAAGAGGAAAGATTTATTTTTGGCTCACATTTTCAGTGGCTTCAGGCCAGGCCTGCTCAGCTCCATTGGTTCTGGCCTAAGGTAAGGCAGGATAATAAGACTGGGAGTGGAAAGTGAAACAAAGCAGCTTACATCATGGTTTTTAGGAAGTAAAACCAGTGAGTGAAGCGAGAATAGGCCAGGGTCTTAATACGCCCTTCCGCTCAAGGTTACTCCCCAGATGATCCAACTTCCTTCCGGCCGACACAAGTCCTAACGGTTCTCCCACCTTCCCGTCGCTCCATATGCTGGCGATCAGGCGCTCAGCATAGAGGCCTTGGGGGTCACTTAAGAGCTAAGCTGTGACACCTGTGCTGTTTCAACAGTGATAACTACTCCATTTTAAAAATTTTCAGATGATATTTTCAGTGGACGAAGAAAGCTAATTTCTAGCTTTGGTTTCACTTTAAAACTTTTGCTAGTGATGTTCATCGTCTTATACTTATTCAGGATTTACATATCGTTTATAAATTTATAGATTACCTGCTTATGCTTTTTGCCCATTTTATCATTGGATTATTGGTCTTTTGTTCATTGATTCGTGAATACTGTGAATACTGTGATCGGAAAATTCTAACTGATATCTGTGGCTCATAGGAAAGCTATGGTACATATTTTGAACCACCAGCTTCACTAAGCTTTGTTAAGTAACAGTTTTTGAGTTGATTCTAGATCGAGAGCTATAAATCTCAGGTAATTGTAACTTTTCATTATTATGGTTTTCTTAGTTTTTACTTAATTTACTCATCTTAAGTTTTTGGTAAAGTATGAATACTCACTCTAGTAAGAATTTTTTCTGCTATTTCAATGCAATGTTAAAGAAATTTTCTTCTTTACATGTAAAAGACTACAACTGTACACCAATTTTAGTCAAATATTTTTCTGCCATTTATTCAGAGCAGAACATTATGTTAAAAATTGGCAAGCACGCAGATTAACCTTTGAAAAGCTTGGTCATATGGTAGTGCTTTTTGATAGTTTGTCTCTTTTCATTGTTTATGTAATTAATAATGAATGTGTTAAAAATATATGAGACATTTCTTATGTTTTAAAATATTTTTTGACTTTTTAAATGAATGATGGGTAAAATCCCAGCTCATGTATTATAATTTAAGAAATTGCATCCTAATGAATACAGTCTTTTTTCTCCTAGCATAAATAAAGCTGCAATGAATAGCATATACATAAAGATTTATGTACGGTGATTCTTTCCTTAGGACAAGTTCTCAGAAAGATTTTACTAGGAAAAATTGTATAAATCTTTCAAGACTTACTAGATACATTTGCCAAATTTCCTCCCAGAAATGCTATAAATTTACATTTCTAATAGCAGAATACAAAGATACTTGCTTTGTTTCACCTTTGCCAAGATAGAAGTACTTTTCTTCCAATTATTTCTCTAACTTGTGGGGAATCTAATAGACAGTTTTCTCACGAGTGGTTTCGTTGATACTTGGTACTGCTTTCATTTTTAGCCCAGTCAGTCCTTCTTTCACATGATCATTGACTTCCTGTCTTTTCTCTTTTCTTGTGAGATAGGTCCTCATCATGTAGCTCAGGCTGGCCTGGAACTTACAGTGATGACCCCACCTTAGCCTCCTGAGTGCAGGGATTACAGATGTGTGTGCCACCATGCCTGGCTCATCAATTGTCGTTCTTTTTTTTTTTTTTTTCCTAAAATGCCTAAACATATTCTTGACGTTTTTCTTTGCTTTTATTGTTGGTAAGTTACTCCCCAAGATCCCGTCCCCCACCAAAAAATCATACAGACTATTTTACTCTCATGCTTTTATGTATTTGTTTCTTTGCATTTAAGTCTTCCAGTGAGGGGTTGGAATTTTGACAAGTATCTAGGGTGATAAGAAGATAGTCCTGTCCAGACAAGAGCATAAATAAACCAGATGTGGGAATATGCAAAATATCTGGGGACAAATAATACAGGCTAAATTGCATATAGAGGTAACACCTAATACTGAGAAAGGAGACAGAATAGAAGTTCTCAGGCATTTAGGGTGTTCCTAGATCTTTCTAGTAAGCATCAGGCCTACATAACCAACTATACGTCTGTTACACCCATGGGATTGTCTCACATCATGCTCAGGTTAACAATCACACTCATATTCACAGTTATAGACACACTCATGCTCATATTCACACTTCTATTCAACCTGATTGAACCCAAAAAACTGTCTCCATCATCTCCCCAAACCCTCTTCATGCTCAAATCTACTTTTCGTGGAGCCTTAACAGTGCTCTTGGACTACTGCCTCAGCTAAAAGTTGATTCTTTTGTATAGCTAATTCACAGACGAAGTACAAATATTCTACAAATACATGAAGAAATGCTCAGCATCGCTGGCCATTAGAGAAAGGCAAAATAAAACAATGCTGAGATTCTGTCTTACTCTAGAGAGAATGGCCATGACCAAAAAATTGAATTATAACAAATGCTGGCAAGGCTACACCATTGTGGGAGTATAAACTGATACAACCACTATGGAAGTCAGTATGGAGATTCCTCAAGAAACTAAAACTAGATATTCCATTTGACTTAGCTATTCCCTTTTTAAGTATGTTCCTAAAAGAGTTAAAGACATCATATTACAGTGATACATGCAGACATATATTTATAGCAGCACAATTCAGAATAGCTAAATCTTGGAAGTAGCCTATATGTCAGATGAACAGATAAATGGATAAAGAAAATGGTTTTCACACACAGTGGGGTACTACTCTACCATAAAGAAAGATAAACTTGAGTCATTTGCAGGAAAATGGATGCACTTTGAGACCATAATTAAGAAAGTAAAGCAGACACACGAGTTTAAATATTGTATAATTTCCCTTCTATGAGGAACCCAAGTTATAAATAAAGAACAAAATAAAAGATAGATAATAGTAAGCAGGAAGATAGGTCTTTCTCAAATGGGAAGGAGATCGAGAGATGGGGGGAGGTGGGAGGGAATGGAGAGAAGGGATTGAAAAAAGGAATTAAGGTGCGTTATTTTACACCTATCAACTCTACACAAGTAATGCAAGGGTTACGCACTGCAAATGCAGACCAATGAAATAAAAGCTCACTGCTATCCTGGAATCTCCTCTCTGCCATGGGCCACATTATTCATGGTAGGATCCCATCCATTCCATTCCTCAGCTGCCCCTATGTGTGTCCAGTGTCCACCGTGGCACCTGCCTCAGCCCAGGATCATTGTCCTTTCCCCACTTAGACTTAAGGTAACAGTTTCCTATCCTCTTTCCCTGCTTTCACTCTTATTCTTTTCAAATCAGTTTTCTCAAGCAATGTGGTCAATTTCAGGTATGGAAATCTGACTATTTTCTAAATTCTCTAGTCATTTCCAATTTCTATCTCATAAGTCTTTTTTTGCCATCCAATCCAAAATAGACCTCATGTCCTTGGTTAATTTTTCTTGCTACCCTTACTCCATTTTACATGGTCTTCTTTGAGTTAATTTTAATTTCTCCCTACAATTTTGAGATCCCTTTACTAAAATGTGAAGTCCACAAAGCCAGTACTAGCTTTATTGTTCATAACTACACTCCACCATGTGGAGAGACACTTGATACAGAATACATGCCTTAACTATTTGTTGACTGCTGAAAATACACTGAAAATTCCCTGCTACCTGTAGCTATTAAGATTTAGTTTTGTTCCTGCTCTCTCTGCTTAAGGACTTCTTCTCTTTTTTAGCTTAGTTAACTTATATTGAACATTAATACTCAGTTTTGAGGTAATGTTCTGATCTCCTTCTCATCAGGCAATGTGTCTTGCTACTACCCAATATTTTCTCTTGTAGCGCCGACTGCCCTGTGTTTTAAGTGTCTGCTGCTTGGTTTCCTTGGCCTGATGGATTTTTTTGGTTGAGGACAGGATTTATATGTTATTTATCTACGTATTCCCCAGGATTTAGCGATGCATTTGGTACATCATATATGCTCAACATATTTATTTAAAAACAAATTATAGTATATAATCTTATATTATCATTGTTATTTATAAAACTATAATATTTAGCATAGACCATACATATCTGTGATGAACTGAAACAAGAATGGTTAAACTGTACAGATTTTTAAAGAAAGTATACAATATAAAACACTTATAAACAATATTTCTAAAGTTAAAATAACAAAGAATATTAAAGGGATAAACTTCAACTAATTGGAAAACCCTGACAATATTGATTAACTAAATGTATTTTGTAATATGACAAATTATATGATCACTGTCTTCATTTTGTTGGTTTGTTTCTCCATTTTCTATGAAAAACAATTAAATCAAATTGATTTTTTTTGAGGGGAGAAATACTTGAGTATTGGAAAGATATTTTCTTACTGTTTACATTCTGTTGAAAATGGTTTTATGTATTTTGAGATTTAGTTATTTCTGCGATATAGCTACGGGCTTTTCCAGGTCAGGATATCTGCTTTGGAAACTTATGATCTACCTAGTTGGTGAAACTTGGTCATTTTTAGCCAATGAATGAATCGCATTTACATTTGCATTTGTCTTGGGTTGGTCACTCAAACCTTTCCTTGGGAGGCAGACGAATTTGAACAGGGTACCTGCTAAGCTTTGTGCTCAGACCTCCTGGTAGCAGGTAATTGGAATAAATAACCCCCATAACAATGAAATCAATGGCAACAGAGATAAATGTGGTCTAATAGCAGTCATTAACACATCCCATAGAACTATAACCACTGATTTGTTAGTTTTTCAAATACATAAAAGTCCCCAAACAACCATATGAGCTTATGCCTCTATGTTCTTTGCTTTCTTGGAGAAGTCTTTCATCAATAATTGCCATAGGCTAAAAATCTTAGCTTACCTTAAGCTTTATTACCCCAAATAATTAATTTGCCTTGTATTTCACCAAAAGAGAATGCTTCCCCCAAAAGATATTTATTTGTAGACAATTTACTTATCTGAAAATCAAAGTGCTACTTGCTTGTGGGTCTCCATTTGATTTAAGAAGAAATATCAGGACAGAAGATAGATAAATAGGTTGATAGCATCTTTTAAAAATAATAATTGCAGTCATCAAAGTTAATATACTTTGACAGGGTGGTATATTAAAAGCCATTATAAAAAACAGCTGTTTAGCTGTAGGGACTTCACTCTTAGGCTGACTCCAAAGATACGTGTTGGTATTTATTCAGTAATCAATCACAGAAAGAAAGGAACTCGAATTTTAGTTGG
>PVLA01012570.1:0-30000 GCA_004027455.1 Hydrochoerus hydrochaeris | reverse complement strand
TTGGAGGATTAAAGAGGTTGATTGAAGTCAGTGTGAAAACTGGCTAATAAGTCTGGAAATGTCAGGAGGGGGCTTCAGAGGAACACAGTGTACTTTTTTCCCCTTCTCCTCTCTCTCCTTCAGTGCTATGAAATAGGAAGTTTGCAGAGCTGGGGAGTTGTGACTTCGCGAAAAGCTGTTGTGTTTTCTGTGGGTGACAAAAGTGTCAGGATGGTGTGTTTGGATTTCAAGGGGATCTGCTCTGTTTACAATTAAGACACATAAGTAGGGAAATGTGAATGAAAACAACTGCTACTTGTATAAATCAAATCTCCAAAGGTGTTAAAGAAGAAGTTAGGAACCTGGGTTCTGTAATTAGCAATCAAGTATCTATTTTAAACTGTGATTAAGAGTAGTTTGGATCTTGATACCTCTAACTTAGTTGGAAGATTGGGACAAACATATTTGAACGCCTGGGTAAAATATATTACATTCTCAGCTGTTACACAAAACAATGCTAGAGGTGTAATAAGTGCTGTCTGTACTAACAACTTTTCCCCTAAGGTATGATGGTTCATCTTGATTGTTAGCTTGGTTGACTTGAGAGACTTAGAAGCTAGTGAAGCACCCTTCTGATATGTTTGAGTGGGTTACAGGGTATGTGACCTTGGTTTCTATATTTAGTCTCTCACCCCTTGCTCTCTGGCTTTCTTCTCTGCTGTCTCCTTCCCAGCTGGCATGATATTATCAGCTTTGCTGCACCAAATCCTTCCACCATGACGTTCCCTTGGAGCCAGCCTACCATAGACTGAAACCTCTGAAACTTTAAGCACTCATAAAGTTCCCCTTTTAAAAATTGTGTGTGCCAGCTATTTTTCCAAGCAATAAAAAGCAGACTAACACACAAGGCAGGTGTTATTTTCAAATAAGAAGTCATCTTCTAAGGTAAAGGTAAGTTTGCCTTTTACTTGAAAGATGGTGTTGGTAAGGAGACACCATATAAATTCTAGGCTTCAGTATAGTTGTGGCAAGATGACTTTTTGGTAATATGAAGGGGAGATTTGCTCAGGTGCCTAAAGATCTCCCTAGATTCTATAGACTTGGTTGAATAAGAATATTTTCAGCAGGAGCACCAAAGCAAGACAGGTTGTAGAACTCTGAGAAAAATGCCTTTGTTTTCCTATAGTTTCAAAATCCTCATTGTGCTCACAAGGTTTGGTTCTTTACTCTGTGCTAACCCTTATATCAGAGGCTTTTTATGTTGTGTCTAGAATTCCCTACCAGTATCATGAAGTTGGTTTAATAATTCCTGTTCTGTAGATAAGGTAGCATTAATTCAGAGAAATTAGGCACCTTGCTGAAAGTGATTCAGTAAGCAAAGCAGACTCCAAGCCAGCTCTGGCTCTAGTGCATAGATTATCTTTTTTCTTACTAAAATACTATCTCTTCTGCCTCTCACATTTTTAGGAATAGGCAATACACATACACAACACACACACACACACACAAATACACACTCTAACATGTTAAAATGGTCAAGATGTGGGAACTCCTGAGAGTACATAAAGTGACAAATACATTGCTTACAGAGTCCTGGGAAATTAAGGTCCTCGGTAAGTCAGCTTTCTGTCCCTCTACCAAATATCTGGGATGATCAGTTTTGGAGTCTTAAACCTAAGCTTCACTGACCCTGTTGCTTTGGGCATGTGATGGTATATCATGGTAGGAGTGTGTGGCAGAGCAAAACTGCTCTTCCTGGCCAGGAAGCAAATGAGGGAAAGAAGAGTGTGCTAGGGTCCCTGTCCCTCCTACCAACTTAAAGCCCTCCCACTAGGCCACACTTCTTAAAGGTTTCACCAGCTTCCCAAAGCACTACCTTTAACACATGGGCCTTTGCGGGGTATTTAAGAGGCAAACTCTAGTAGGCTCTTTGCAACTTCAACTTTTAGAATGCCATCATTAGCGATTTGCTGAATAGTGTTGAGATTTTACCTTAAACTGAACACTACTTTAAAAATGCTACTCTGACTGAGCACGATGGTGCATGCCTGTAATCCCAGCACCCGGGAACCTGGTTAGGGGGGAAAGTATCACCATGAGTTTGAGATCAGCTTGGCTAAAAAAAGCTACTCCCTTGAGAAGTCAACACATTCTGATCCTAACACTCCACTATATCCACATTGATTGGGTGAGGGCAGCAGGCTGAAGATGAGGACAAATAGGTGATAGAATTGATATTGTCCCCACCATCCTTTTCCAAGCAATGCCTGGCTTTGCTGGGTTTTATTTATCAATGTGGAGCCACTTGTACTTATCAGTCCTAATTAAGTGAGGTTACTTATATTTACCTTTCTTTCTTTCTACTCATTAACTTCCGTAGAACTTGTAAGAGTTGGCCGAGCGGTCCATTGAGTATTCCTGTTTTGAATGTACAGGTAGTTTAGTTGTCTGCAGGCAGAGTTGAGATGTGGGCTGAGCTCTGTCTGCTCTGCTACATGGGGTAGGTATAGGGCAGTTGGGGTCTAACTCATGGTTCCGCTATATTCTCCATGAAAACTTAACTTTTTTTGGTCTTGGGGTTGTTTGGTGTCAACTGTGGATGGAGAAAGAAAATAGAGAATCACCACTTCTTTCTACTTACCTAATTCCTTAAGTAAGAATCTGGACTTCTCTATTTTTGACTAAATGCTATGATTAGTCTCTATTTTTGTAATATTTCATGTTTTTTTCCATTTAAAAAGCTATAGAATTTAAAAAATTATAAAAGTAGATAGAGGAAATATAGAGTATTTGCAATCCATTAGTAGGAATAATCATGGTTAGCATTTTTAGAATATATACAGTGTGCAATATAGTTATACAAAAATATATTTATCTTTAGTAAATGAGACATTAAATTTTATACAACATTGTTATTTAATTTTTATGCCATATCATGAATATTTTATGCCAATAAACATTTTTCAACAATGTGTTTTTTAATTATAAGTGAATAACTCTATTATATGGGTGAACTGTACTTTATTGAGCTAATCCCTACTAATGAACACTATTGTTCTGTTTCCAATTTTTTGTTATTACAAATAAAATGCAAATTATTATCCTCATACAAGAAGCATTAATTAGTCTTTTATAAGTTGTTTTGGTCCAACTAATCATATTCATTGTAGGAAATTTACAAAACATATGAGGGAAACATTTTTAAATATCTATAATTTCTACCACTGAGAGGTAGTCATTAACGTTCATTACATAGTCTCTCAATCTTTTCCACAGGTGTATATACATGTGACTTATGAAAAAAGGTGACTATTTGGTTACTTATTGATTTTTTTTTTTTTGGTGGAGGGAAACAATACTGAATATTGAAGCTAGAGCCTTTGCACTGAGCTACATCCCTAGTCATTTTAAATTGTTTGTTTTGAGAGAGATCTCACTAAGTCAATAAGTCATCCAGGCTGAGCTGGAACTTGTGATCCTCCAGAGTGCTGGGATTGTAGGTGTGGGCCACCATACCTGGCTACTTCTTGATTCCTAATGCTGATTACAACTAACACTTATTTTTGTATTTGTTAAGCACAATTCTAAGTGCCGCCCATAGGTTGTTTAATTATCTCAGTGTTCCTCTAATGTAATGCTTTTATAACTTCCATTTTGTAGATTAAGGCATTGAGGCGCAGAAAGGTTATTTTGAGAACTACACAGAGTTCCCACACTCATCTGTTACACACAAACTACAGATTGGGGCTCACAGAGTTCACCATGCCCAGTGCTGGATCTGGAATGGAAATCTGACAGTCATTTCATGTTCTGCTTGGCATACATTTATGGACTGATAGTTTCTTACCTAGAGGGGACCCACTTTGGCACTCTCCCCATTCCATGGGGGTAGTGCTTATTAGTCCTCCGGCCCATTAGATTCACCTGTCCTGTATTTCTTTTCCTGGGGGCTATTTCTGCTAACCTGATAAACTAATCAGAGTTATAACTCTGTAATGGGGTAATGTGCAGCCCCTGTAGGCCAAAACCGTATCTGACTGTTAAAGGGGGCTTTCTGGAGATTTCTTTATTACATAAATACTTGGAAAACAAGGGAGAAAGATTTTAAGGCAGGATGTGTGTGTGTGTGTGTGTGTGTGTGGTGTGTGCTTGAAACATCACCATTTAACTGACATGTATCTCAAAGCCTTAGCTATTGTATGCACAAATACAATCAATACATAAATAATCCTTTAAGAAGGGAGGTAAAAATAATCAAGATTATATCTATATCATCTATCTATCTATCTATCTATCTGTCTATCTATCTATCTATCTATCTATCTATGTTATCTATCTATATCTATATACCTTCCAATTCTGCAATATGAATGTGATTATTATGTATTAAAAACATACTAAACAAGATAGATAATCTTTCAAAACTTTCTGTATTAGTACAGTCTTTTTCTTTTCTTGACGAAAGGAGCTTGCAAATTTTCCAAGCAAATAAAAGTGATATCTTAAAAGTATTTGAGCATAGAATCTCAACAGTGGGCTTTAAGTTGAAAAAGATGAAGTGAAAACTCTGCAGGATGCAGAGTATTTGGAACTTAAAACTATAAAAACAACACACATATGATTTTCTTAAAAATAGAGCCCAGGAAATAAATACTTCTTGGTTGTCTTCCTCTTCAATGGTTGTAAGCACTGGTTATTTCTGTTGGGAAATTTATAAACATGAGTTACTCACTGCTCAGGCAGAATGTTTGTGTCCCATGATGGACATGGCCATTCTGCACCACAGATAAGACCAATATGAAAGGAACACTAGGACCAGTGCAAGCTGCCCTTGAGTTCTCTTTGTTCTCATTTGATTGTATATTTGAAGTTATACTTTTGGAAAATTCCTGGACACTATTTAAAGTAAACAAGATTTGTAGAATGTTGGTCCAATAAATTGTTCTCCCAGCAGACATCACCTGGCCTTGTATTTGCCTTTAATTATAACCTAAGGTAGAAGGGCAGGAATTGTTTGGCATGTACATCACAAAATCTCAGTATTGTGGGAATTTTCTGTGTAGTGTGTGTGTGTGTGTGTGTGTGTGCATACATGTGTGCGTCTGTTCTGGTGAGTTAGCTTTTGTGTTACTTCCAGGAACTAAGATTTTTTTTATTTTGTCCTGAAGGAAAAAAGTCTCTACTTGTAGGTTTCTCTGAGAATGAAGAAATAGCCTTCAAAACACAAAGGTGGGCCAGGCATGGTGGTACATGCTTATAATCCCAGCACTTGGGAGGATGAAGTAGGAAGATTGCTGGGAATTTAAGGTCAGCCTGAGCTATAGAGTGAGTTTAAAGCCAGCCTGGATTATATCGTGAGACCTGGTATCAAACAAATAAACAAACCAAACCAACAAACAAAAAAACCTCATGAAGTTGGCCAACACATGTTCATTTTTGAGGTAGGCATTGTATTATGTGATGGCCCACTCATCATGAGGAATGTATCTCAAAGCAAAGAGAAGGGAGGGAATAGGATTTCCCAAGAATACTTTTGAGAAGCAGTGTGTCCCTTCTAAAGGAAAACTTGGAAGTACTACTTACGTTACACAGAAATATACCTGGTTTATCTGCTATGTGGGTTAAAATATGTTCACTGTTAGCCACTGTATGAATTTCTCATCACTGTAAACTCCCAAAGAGAGAATGTTCTCTCTTAGCTAAATCAGAATCTTTATCCCCATCCCTTCTCTCACTTGCTGAGCCCAGATGGAGAATTTCAGGTGCTGAGAAATCTCCCAGGCATTTCTCCATTTCCTCGTGAGTTGCCTGCTCAATCAGCTGCCCTGTGATTGTAGGACAGGCTCCGGTGATGGGAATTAGGCAGCTGGCTGCTCCGTTGGAGTACACTGCAGGCTGTGCACCACCTTTCTGCCCTTTTTTACTTGCAAAATGGAAATCTCTCTAAGCTCTATCATCTTTGACATTGCTATAAAGAAACAGTTTTAGTGATAAGACAGACCAAGCAAAATGGAAGTAGAGGATGTGGGCAGGGATATATTTTTGACCTTATATTTTAAAACTTTAGATGCATCAGACATATCTAAGTAAAGTTGTGCCTTGCCTGCTAAAAGGGAAGATTAATATCCCATAAATTACTTCCCCAAGTTGTCAGTCCTGAATTTTGGTTCTTAATGTACAACACCTATCATAGAAAATCAATTCATCTTGTTATATTTTTCTTTCTTTTTTTATTAATGTGTTCTTATTTTCACAAATACCTTTAAAGTCCTTGCATACTCTAGCATTTTAAACATATCATTAATATTTGAGTTTGTAAATAAACATATCAAAAAATTTTCCTCTTTGAATATTTAAAAGTAGATAGGATAAGGATTATCATTTGAGAATTATTTTGATCCAATCCTTTCTGGAGGCAGTAGAATTAATTTGACCTTTAAATGTCTACTTTAGACCTATGCTTCTCTAAAAATACAGTCCAAGTCAGGTAAGGGAGAACCAAATCTCTGTTAAAAAAATGACATAATGCATATAGTAGGTACTTAGTCGAAAACCAAGGGAGTCTTATTTCAAATGTTGTAATCTGATCAAAATTAAGAGATATTTGATTCTTCCTTTTTTGTGTTGCTCTTCTGCATTTAGGGCCTGTAATGAGTACATTATGGAGTTGGATGACAGCATGTGAATTATATTCTAATTTGAGAGTCACTGTGGAATCCTAAGAAAACATTTGTATGCCACATTTCTTTATCCATAAAATGGTATAAATTTATTGCTTTTCACCTTTGGAGGCTTTTCACATTGTTACAGTTTGTGTCTGGGTATCCTCCCAAAGCCTCATGCAGTCATCGAGATGGCTGGATCTAGCTTTTGTGATTGGTTTATTATTTAGCACTAGAATTGGTGGTGTGAGTGCTGCACTCCCTCAGGGGCAGGTAGCTGGCATACAATATAAGGGAAGGAAGGAGGCATGCTCCCCCTCCCCTTTTTTGTTCTCATAACTTGTGGCCACCTTGAACTGTTGCCCCTTAGCCACATCTCCCTGCCTTGCAACCAACTGAGTATGGACTGAACCTCCAAAAACTATAAACTTCATTTTGGGTGTTGGGTATTTTGTCTCAGCAATGAGAAAAAAGTAACTAGCACAATGACAGAAAGGAAGGAACTTGAGTTTTACTTTATATGTATGTGTGTCAGTATTTATTTATGTATGTACTACATATTGGGAATTGAACCCAGGGCATTGTGCATGTTAGGCAAGTGTCTTACCACTGAACTACATTCTCAGCTCTAGAATTTGATTTTGTAAGGAATACCTTACATGATTGTAAAGTTCATTCTTTAAAAATATCTGGATATCTAAACATTCTTTAACACCTCAGAACTTTGCTTTACTCATCTATAAATTGAAAATCTTATTCTAATATTGTTTTATTGTGGGGATTTAATGAGATTATGTATACAGAGGATGTGGCATACAATAGAGTAGGTGCTTAGCAAATGTCAATTTCTTTCATCATTCCTTTCTTAGACATGCATCTCATAATGGCTTTGGATATGACAATGTTAACACTTAAACAGCATTTATAAGCTGTTAGATAATCTGCTAAGCATTTTATATGCTTTATTAACTCATTCAGACCTCAAAATGACCCTAAGAAACAGATGGTAATATTATATTACTTTTATAGGTGAAGGAACTGAAATAGAGAGAAATTAAATTGTGTAAGTAATGTCATAAAGATGGGAAGTAGAAAATCTACAGAATTCAGGTTGTCTAGTTTCTGAGGACCCACTTTCAAATCCTTCACCTCAGAAGACCCAGGTAGGCCTGGCCTATTCAGGGTCAGTTGCAGCTGGAAGGCACTTAGACAAATTTTGTCTAGAGTTTTGAATACACCTCGAATTCATGGTGAACTATGTTGGAGAACACTAAATTAAACCAATTGGTATTTACTGTAGAAGTACTGTTAGAATGTCTCTAAAAGATATTTAATATGCTAATGTTTATTGCAGATCTACAAGAATATAAATGAGTGAGTGTATATGTGTTTAATATATGGATTCCCCAAAATTCTTTGGTGATATGCATGTTTTTAAAGGAACCCTTGATAACATTTCTGAGAAGCACAGTTTAATTCACATGCATGTAATCCAAACGTCTCATATTATAGATGGAGAAATGGATGTCTACACAGAGAACGGAACTTGCAGAATGCCTGAAAGTTAATTGGTGGTAAGTTGAGATAAGACTCAGGCCTTCAGCCTCCACATCCAGTGTCCCTGCTGCTCCATCATGTAATAATGCTCTAGATAATAGCACCCCGAGATAATGAATCACAATATTATTTTTCCAGTGCTCCTGTCTAATTCATTTAGTACATTGAATGGAACTGACATATGTCTTTAATTGTAATATTTTGATTTTTTTAAAAAGGAGATAATGCTACTTCAAAGTGCATAATTAGGATAGCCCAGGATGGCATTATTTTCGTCTTACTATAGCTTTGGGGGTTGTGTATAGGGTTCTTAAAAGCCAGACCTCAGCCTTCGGGCTGTCTCTTGGTGGGTTATCGCTTTCAAATGCCCAAGATCACATGTCTAAAGTGCTCTTCAGATAAGTAGGTCATGTGGGTAGCTCAGCTTTGGAACACAATATGAAAATGTTTGAAATATTTTTCACACTGCCAGAGATTTAAATATTACCTCTGAATAATCTAACAAACTCAGGATGTTATGTAAAAGATAACAAGTGAATTCTGGGAAGGGAGTAGACTGGAAAATGTGGGCAGCTCAAAGACAAAGGATACAAATAGAATTACGGTGATGCTTATAACTTGTAAATTCCACTTTGTACTTATTTAAAAAGGGGGAGGGATTTAATCTGAATCACTAACCATTATCAGCCTGCTCTTAATTTAGGGAAAAAAGTTGTTTCAAGGGAAGAAGTCTGTTGATATTTTGAAATCAGATGCATTGCTACCATGTAACCTAATTCTCTATAGTGATAAAACATTTCAGTTGTTTCACCATCAGCATCCTTAGTGGCCAGGTCAGGTTTGGATGACAAAAAATCAAAACCAAAACCAAAACAAACAAAAATCAAACACACACTTTAAATGTAGGAGGTTCCTGTGTTGTCCTTCTAATTTGAGAAGCAGAGTAGACACATTCAAAAGTAGATAAATAAATAGCAAATCAAATGTGCAAAAACAAGACACCTCCTAATCTTGATTTCTGGAGGAGAGAGTGAATAGGAGAGGAGGGTAATCCCTTGGCCCCCTTTCTTCTCCTGTAATCATGGTGGGTTTACAGATGTTTCTCTGCAGCTCCAGTGGGCCACTGGTTCTGTAACTGTCCGCAGGGCACGCCTGGGAGCAGCCTGCTTACAATGATATATTTGATATGCAAATGACAAGGCATAAAATGGAGCTGGCTGATAAGACTCAAGACAGATTTCAAGTGGGGGTCACAGTGGGGGAACACAATGATCAAATTCATGAATTACACTTCTGTTTCCTTTTCCTTTGTCAAAACCAAATATTTATTAATTAAACCTAAGAAGCTAATGTGTACTGATGAGCGAATTAGCACATCAAAACCTCATATAAGAGTTGGTGAGAATGGCAAGCAGGCCAGAGGTGGAACCTGGGAAAAGCAAAAGAAACCAGAATTTACCATTTGCTTTGATACTAATCAAGTGACAGCCAAGTGACTTGTTCAGTCAAAGGCAAGAGTTTCATGGAACAAGATTGCCATTGATCAATTTAAACTCATTTTAGCTTTTTTTTTCTTTTATATTTGCAGAAATGATGGCAGTAAATACTATGGAAAAAGATGATAGGGAATTTGAAGTAATTGCCATCAAATTATAGCTATTTCAAACTCACCATCTCTCATAAGAATATAATCAATAAATTTAAAACAAAAACTAAAAAAATAAGCCCCCAAATGTGGAGATTGCCCTTTTTTGTGGAGATTCTCTTATTTTTTTAAAAATTTCTTAACTACCTAGTTCTGCAATTTCAGAATTTGTTCTCTTGCCCTGCTTCCTGTGAATTTCAAACATTTAGTAAGAAGTTTCCTAGATCTATTTTCCGAAAGCCATCTTGCTGGTGCACACACAGTCGGGTGAGACAAGATTTAAGTAGGATTTACATTTTCACAATCCTCACCCTGGGAAGCCACTGAGGCTTTTCTGCTGCTGCTGGCAGACCCCCCCTTGCTTCTCATCACAATAATTTTTATCTTACACTATTTATTATGTCTTGCTGATGATTGATTCTTGCTGCTTAGTTTGGTAGTCTTGGTTGCATGTAGAAGCACAAAGTAGGCAGGTCACCTTATTCTTAAAGTTTGGGTGGTCTCAGTGAAATGAGCATTAAATCTGGGATTATCAACATTCCCCCACATTTAGGCTCATCAGATCTCTAGTAATTCAAATTTGATTGCTGTGGAGTGGAGCCTAGACGCCCATATTTCTTAAGAAGCTCTTAAAGTATTTTAATACATAGTTAAAATTGAGCACCGCTAGTTTCCAAAGGCTTGATATTTGAAGTGTTGCAAGTGTTGCTTGGTCTTGAACTACACTTTTAAATGTACTTAAATATGTATATAGTGGAGTAGTTTTTAAAACATGCCCTGAAGTACCTGGAAAATTGTACAAATGTATTTATTTGTTGGTAACAAATCCTAAATTATATTCAGTCTCAGATTTTTCCCGTATTCAACTATTTGATCAAGAAATTGTCATCTTCCTCTACATTATCATTTGCTAAACTATAAAAGAAACTTTATAGTTGATTTAATTTTTTACAAGTTCTTATTTTCTCTTCAGTTTATTTTCCTGTGCTATGTGATTCTAGCAAGAAAAGAATTTGGGTGATTGGCCAATAAAATTTATGCAATAGTAAGTTCTTAAGGAAAAGTAATATTTGAACATTAAAGTGGATATGTGGATATGTGGAAATTGCACACTTATGCGTAGAACTTTATTATGATCCCAGCAACTGAGGAGAACTTTATTATGATCCAGGCAACTGAGGAGAACTTTATTATGATCCTGGCAACTGAAGTCTAGATCAAAATTTTTAAGTCTGAAACATTTTATAAAATCTGTTTTGGAGATACTGGGGATTAAATCAGGGCCATTGCACTGAGCTGTTTTGACATTATTTAAAGACAAGGGCTCCCTATATCTGCTAAATTGTCCAGGCTGGACTCAGTCTTGTGATCCTACTGCATCAGTCTCCCCAGAGGCTGGAATTAAGGTGTATCCTAACAGACCTGGCTAAAAGACAAGTTTTATTTGCCTTTTTGTATACTTGAGCAGACTTTGGACTGTTTGACTTCTTTGTTATTCTTATTAGCTCTTATAGAGAAGAAATATTTTAAGTTTTCAGGAAAAACAATTTGGCTAAATGTCATAAATACAGGAAATAAAGGAGGGTTACAACTCAAGGCAACTTTAAATCTTCATCATTCAAGCTTTACGTGCCCTTTTATATGGTCCTGGGAATAGGGTTGAACTTGGTGTTACGGCTTTCAAGTGTGCTTGCAGACTCCTGGTCTGAGTTTGCTCTCAAAGATAGCAATGTTTAGAAGTGGGGTCTAGAGAGGGGATTAGATCATGAGATCTAATTAGCTTATGTTTATCTCATCACTGGAGTGCTCCAATGAAAGCTCATAGCTGGATATGTTATTAGGAGATGGGGTCTGATTAGAGGACGTATGTCACTAAGGACATGCCCTTAAAGAGTGTATCTTGTCTCTTGCCCCTTCCTCTCTGGCTCTTTTCCTCTTAGTCTGCTTCCTGTCTGCCACGAGGTCATCAGCGTTTGTCTGCCATGCCTGCTACACGAAGTTCTGCTTTGCCTCAGGTCCAAAGTAATGGAGAGGCCAGATGATGGACTGAAGTGCATACTCTATAAATGTGAGGCTAGAACTACTGAAAGAAAAAAAATCCATTTAAGCTTGATAAAATTTTTCATTTTCCCCGAAATGAGAAGAAAGTAAGAAGACGGAGGTCTCATTTGTACCCTCCAGGTAATCCAAGCATTTATTGTTCATTATGCAATATTTCCTGTGTGGTGCCTTGAGGTCTTTAGAGGATTTTCACTCAAAATAGTGACAGAATAGTATTTGATTTTTCAATATGCAAGTCTAGTTTGGAATGAAAAAGACACCAAAGCATGAGTGTCATGAAGAAAAGAACAGAAGCTGGGAAAGATACCCTCAAGTAAAGATTGCTACAGCCTGAGGGGCTTCATTTATCCAGGACTTTCCTCATTATCCAGGATCAGTGCTAAAATCTCCACAAAAGAGGGTCATTTGTGTGGGCTGAGTTTGGCAACAGGATGAGAGGTAGGGACACTAATGGTGGAAATTCTGGAAGCAGCATTTATTAGCTGTGTGATTTTAGAAAATTTATTTAATTTCTCAAAAGAGTCATGTAGGCTTACCAAAGAAGGCCCTGGGAAGCCATCTCTTCAAAAATACCTCTTCTATACCTATCTAGCAGGATATTATTGTGTGATCCCTAATCTCAACTGTCAACTTGATTGGATTAGGAAGTATATAGAGAGGTGACTTGGTTGGGAGATGGCTAACCTCATCAGTGGATTAACTCATTGATGAGTTCAGAGCTGGATGGACTCTGAGCAGTTGGGGTCTAGCTGGAGACAGGAGACACAGGGACCATGGTCTTGAAAGGTATCTATTACTTTTGGACCCTTCTCTGCCTCTTTTTCTTTATCCTGTTTCCTGGCTTCCCTGAGTTGAGCAGCTTTCTGTCACCATGATGTTTCTGCCTCAGAGAAGGTTGAATATGGATTTTGAAACCTCTGGAACTGAGAGCAAAAATAAATCTTTCCTTCTTGAACTTATTATTCTCAGGCATTTGCTTCCAGTGATGAAGAGCAAATGTATGGTGGACCCACGTATTTGTCTACCTCCCCAAAAGATGATGAGTGGGGTCTGGAATGTTTTCCACACCAAATAGTCTAGAATAAGTGGCACTTTATGATACCAATACCTTACTAAGGACTAGAGATGGTCCTGGGCTGTCTGAGTTTTTTTATTTTTGTTTGTTTTTCTAGCTTGAAAGGGCCACGGAAATATGAAAAGATCAGCTACTGAAGTAGGAGTGTGGCAGGAAGCTGGGAAGGTAGTGTCTTGGACACTGGAAAGTAGAACTCATCTTGGGTAAAAGTTATCAAAAGCCAGGCATGGTGGCACATTCCTGTAATCTCAGCATTCTAGGAGACTGAGGAAGGAGGATCATACTTCTGAGCTTACCTTGGGAAACTTAATGAGCTCTTGCCTAATGGAAAAAAAAAATAGGGATGAAAGGTCCTGGAACCTGTAGGAGAGCTACTTTCATGCTTCTTCTCATGAAACAAGAATGGATTTATATCCTGAAAAACTCTGTAACATTACTTCTAATTGTTATATTTCCTCAATTTGCTTAATGAAATGTAGAAGAAAATAAAACTGTGGATTTTGTTAGACGTGATGACATTAGTAAGTAAATCAAGATCACTCTCATTCCACTGTAGTTAAACCAAAATTGATTGAAAAATTTGAAAGATCTAATTTGTGACTGTAAATGTAAGTATTTAAAACACCTAGTGAACACCTAGAGGTATAAATCCTGCTCTTCTTTTGGCATTAAGATTGCAAGCTGGTGAGTTGGAGCACTTTGATCTTATGTAGTGTATCCACAGTGGTGAAGGCTGAGTTTCAGGTTGCCAGGCATTAACAAAGGTAATACACAGACTTACTTTCTCCATTCTCATTTGTGTAAATAATAGCCTTGGTCTTGATGAAGGCTTCTGTAATACAGAAATACAATTTCTAGGACTGGTTTTTTTAAATGAAAATAAAAAAATTTTCATGAATATGGCCTTTTCAAAGTGTGGAGATTTTACCCAAATAATCAATTTTCCATGAGAAGAGAAACTTTAAAGCATTATTCCCCTACTGTTGGGTATCCTCAGAATAGGCATTTCATATTCAAGAGAGACTGGTGGTGAAGAAGAGCTCATTGAATGGCAGTGCTATTTGTTTCTGACTCTTGGTCTAGTTTCATATCAACTGTTGCTTTGTTTAACAATAGCAGGCTGCCACAGGGACTTGGAGACTTGGCCTATGTGGGAGATTGGGACAGAGCCTCCGTAACAGCTATTTTTTGCTTTATAGAAAAGAAAAAGATGTGCATACAAGAGCAGAACTACGTTCCCTCTTTACTGCAGAGAGGAAATAGAATCAAGGGCAAGGCCTCCAATGGTATCAGAGATACCTCCTTTCTAATTGTTCTGTTGAGTTTACACTCAGATTTCTTCTTGCCTCAAGATGGAATTTCAACTGGATCTGTGAAATGTGAGTTTTAGCATTCACCGATGATTCTATTTTGGCCATAGGTAGTAGTGTTTGACATCTCATCATCAAGAATTTAAATCAGGATTGGCTCAGTTAAAAGTATCAGTTACCTAAGGGAATTCTCTGAAACCCTTTTGGGTTCTTTAGTTCTGGTGTTGGTTAGGACTGAATTTATTTATCTTCTAATGCTAAATATAGAAGCTTAGTATTAAGCAACAGACACCAGAAGCAGTTTACTTTGAGATTATCAGCTGTACATTATAACTGGGTAAGTAATGTGAAAAATTTCAAGAAATGTCCTAAGGAAGATTGTCCTGTGGATGTTTTTCCTTCTCCATATGCAGGCCCAGTAAGGCTGCTTTGCACAGATCAGTTCCCAAACTTCCAAATCTCTTTTCAAGGCAAAGTTGAGGCAAAAATGTTCTCTAGTGGATTTAAAGCCTCCATATATTTTTCCCTTCATGTGAACCTAAGTTTTGTGCCCTTTCTATTTAAACCTCAAGGCAAGCATTAAGGATAAATGTCTATTTAATTATGACTTTTCCCAAGAATATTTGTAATTCAGTATGGGACCAATTCACAAATCAAAAGGATGAGTTTTTAATGACATAATTTTAGGCGTTAACAAATGAAAAAGGAGGTTAAGTTTTGGCAGTTGGTTAAACCACCCTAAAACCATTCTAGCTGTGTTGTTAGGCTTAAATGAAAGTAAACGGACTGTAGTTGCAGAATTTATGACGGTATAAAAAATTACAATGAGAGATTCATTTAGTCATTTAAAGTTATAGTCACTATTAGAGCAATTATTTTTCAGTCAGGTTTAAGTTTAAATGTTCAACCTAATTTTTTCCTTTAAGAGTCTCACTGTCCAGGAAATTCCAATTTAAAATCACATTAATTAGATTGTAAAGTTGTGCAATAAAACTATGTCTAAAAAATAAAAGTCTACTGGCAGACAGTGTTTTTCAACTGTGAACTCAGAAAAATCTTAAAAAATGAACATTTTCCTAGTAATTTGCAAATATATCTTTATGGTGGATTAAATCTATAAGCAGGTTGTATCTTCAAGGCATAGGCTTAATTTCTTTAAAAAGTCCACTAATGTTAGTGGATATATATATATATATATATATATATATATATATATATATTTCATTCCTTTTTTAAGTCTTAGTTCCAGAATTTTATTCAGAGAGTATCCAGAGGCCTTGACAATGGAAATAGACACTTTGACAAGCTGTTTTGCAACTTTTAGTTTCATGGTTCACTTTAGGTGCATTTCTTCTTTGCCCTTTCTCACACTGGCACTTGTGAATAAGCATTTTTATAAGAAAAATGAGTAAATAAAAAGGGGGAAAAGAACATGAGACTCATCTTTCCTACACTAGCATTTTGTTGGTGAATTTATTAAACTGATTAGAGAGCCAAGGGCTGTGTAAATGTGACTTTGGATTTTGTCTCACAAGCACCATGTACTGATAGTGTGTGTCACCATCAAGCCCCATATTGAGGGTAAATAAACAACACCCCCAAATATCTCTTTTGTGAGACATACTTCCAGTTGAGGAGAAAACTAACTAAATAAGCAGTGCTGTGTGACCAATGGGAATCTAGATGAGAGTGACTAGCTTCTTTCTGGCTGAGGTTGGAGACAATTCTCATATGTTCAACCGTCAGCCTCTGTACTTGAACATAAGCTCTGTGAAGGCAGGGACATACCTTAGTACTTCTGGCACACAGTAGTTATTCAAATAACATCTGCTTACTGCCTGACTAAATTAGAAAAGTAGATGGCTAAGGGAAGTAAATGTCAGGCACTGGGATTATAGTGGTGACCAAACTTCCATAGGTTTTGTGCTCAGGACATATAACGAATGACCAACATTTAACAAACAAATAATTGTTGAAAACTGTCACACACAGTCTGAGAAAAAGTACAGGGTACTATGAAAAAGGACAGTTGTAAAATTAATTTAGTTGGAGGAGTAGGAATGCAATGTCTGACTTGTGAATATTTCAGTCAGGACTGGTAAGACGAATGACTCAGAAAGTGACAAATGGGGACTCAGTCCTCTGTGTTGAGAAACTGCATAATCAGGAGCAACAAGGTGGGGAACAGGCTGATAAAATTTAGACCTGGAAATATCTGTGATGCTGCAGAGTGATGCTTACTGATGTGGTGGTACCTAGATTTTACAGTTTTTTGAATGCACTGGTTTTAAATTTTACTTCCAGGGTTCTAACTAAACCTTCACACGCTCATCTTGGGTGGCTGGAATTACATCAAAATGGCCTCACTGCAGGAACAGCTAATATGGCAGACTTCTGTCATCAATAATTTAGTGAGACCTGAGTTTTCTTAGGTAAGCCAAATAAACACCAGGAATAAATTGTATTGGAAAACTGGTGACATTATGGTATTAGAACTGGGTTTATTAGGTGAAACTGAAGTTACATATTTGGCTAACATATTTTAGAGACTCTTTACATTAGTGAGAATGGGTTCAGTACCCAAAATAGATTAGACTTTCCAGGGCTTGAGTTCTTAGGTCATTGTGTATAGATTCATTTGATGCCAAGAATAATGGTAACAGATGTTGTCTTTGTAATGTGTGTCAGGTTCACTAGACTTTCAAAATGGTGAAGTCCAAGTACAGAAAAGGAGAGACATCTGTGACTTCAGCATGCATACCCAACAGAAGTTGTGTACTGTCCTTCTGCCTGCTGTTATGGGACTTGTGTCCCCCTTTATTGCATATGTTGAAGTACTAAACTCTCGTACCTCAAGATGTGACCATATGTAGAGACAGGACCTTAAATAAGTAATTATGGTAAAAGGAGATCATATCCCAATAACAATTATGAGTAATGTCTTTGTTGAAAGAGAGTCGGACACAGACCACACACAGTATGATGGACAGTGAGTGAATTGTTAGTAAAAATGTAATTAATAACTGAATACAGCAGATTGTGGTCTCCAACTTCCATTTTAGCCTCATAGTGAGATTGTGAGTTGCAAAAATTACCTTAAAACTTTTTAGTGTGGCTTGATGATAGCACACTATAGTCTTGGCTTAGATTAGTTACCAATGACTCAAATGAGTTGGGGAAGTCAGCAGGTACTATATCAGAGGGCCATCTTGGAAATTTAATTTCTTTTTCAAATGGAAAGCTATTCAAAGTGTCTGATTAAATAAAGTGATATCTTTCAGTTATGCTTTGCAAGATGACTGGTTCTGCAGGGAGAATGAATGGATAGGTTCAAGATGGAACCAAGAAAATAATTGTGAGACTAGTACCACAATGCAAGAGGAAGGGACAAAGTAGATCAGGGTAGAAGGGTAGAGCTGGGGAACACATTAGAAATGTAGCTGGGAGGCAGAGTTGTCAGGAGGTCATGATGAGTTAGACGAATAAGTTAAAAGGCAGATGTCCAGAATGCTTTGCAGGTTAGAACTGCTATTTTCTTAGATGAAAAGACAAGCAGAATAGACAAGAATCGCAAGAGCACAGATCTGGACCTTTCTAACTTGAAATGTCTGTGGAATCCCGAGATGGACCTGAAAAATATTGTTTGGAGATATGACTGAGAGTCAGTAAAGAAGTCTGAATCAGAGGTCAAGATCTGAGAGTCGTTGGGTGTGGTGGGGCATGTCTATTATTCTAGCACTCAGGAGACTGAGGCAGAAGGACATCCATGTGTTCAAGGCTAGCCTAGGCTACATAGTGCGTTCAAGGCGAGTTTGAAACTCATCATGAGACCCTATCTCCAAAAAGGAAAATAAACAAAAAGAAGATTTGAGAGTCACTGACATGTTGAAGACTATCAAAGTCTTAGGAGCCGAGGAAGTTTCTAAAGGGAAGATGTCCACTTAAAGGGTTTAAAATGAGACTTAATTTGGAGATACAGTGGCTAGTCATTTTTGTTTTCGGCTTCCTACATGTGGGGAATTGCACTTTCTGTGGGAGTTGGGTAGAAACAGACTCATCTGCACATGGTAGATGTCATAAACAACACTGCATGCGTTTGCCGTCTCTTTTCCAGGCAGAGAGTATAGAACAGATTCACTAACCTGACAACACTCCCATTGGCTCTAGATTCAATAGCTAGTCGGGAAAGAAGTATTTCTCATCAGAAAACCTGCAGAAACCAGGGACTATGCCAAGGGGAGGGTACCTCCAGACGTGCCCAGAACTGTATATCACAACTGTGCTACGATCAGCTGGATCTCAGGAATGTGGTGAGACAAACACCTGCTCTACAGCCAGCTGTCTGTGTCCTTACTTTCAAGACAGAAGGGTCGAGACTTTGTCAAGCTCACGCAGGATTCAAATTTCAGTGTATTTTCCTCCAAATGCTATGCTGTCTCAAAGCTATCACAGAGAATCCACAAGGTCAATATATTTTACAACACTTAATAAGGTTGTCAGCTATACTGACAGTCCTGAGATATCATAGGTAGTGTGGCGGGATTTATAGATCACTTCTGATCAGAATACATAACATGTGGAATCTGAAAACCAGACCTACTAACATTTTAGAGAAAATACACCAAAGTGTACAAAAATATTTTTCTCTCTTCCTTTCACTTTAATCTTCTTTTGGAGGACCTACAGAGTATTGATCGCCTTACTTCAGTTCAAGACTGTGGAGAGAGAAAACCCATTTTCTCAGATTGGTAACTCTGTTGAGAGCACATTGCCAAAGGTATCGTGTTGTTTGTCCGGCTGGTTGGCCATGTCTCAGCAAAAGCCTGACTTTCCAGAGATATCCTGCCTGATTCCCAGTGTGAAGGAATTTATAGCTTTATGACAAACTGCTGAACCTATTTCTAAAGCTGACTCAGTTTGCATACTGAGGATCCTTTGGGATTTTGTGAAGTCTAGCTGTCCTGAGCATGTGCAGTGGCTGCTACTCCAAATGAAAGACTAGTTTGTTTGTGTTTTAATTATCTCTTCTTCCAAGATCTACCCAGCAGTGTTGCTCCACACAGCTTGAAAGAATTTAATTAAACAAAGAAAAAAAAAAAGCCCTTGCTTTTGTCACTTGTTGTCCTTAGTTGCTGGAATGAAATCAGACTATGATTGTGCCAGTGGAGATTTTTTTTTTCTGCTCTTGTGAAGAAACTGCTATTAAGATGAAGGACATGAACACTCAGGAGTACAATACTTTTTTTTTTTTTTTGGACCATGTGGAGGGTCTCTCTTTTTCCAATGGGCCAGAGAATGAAAATTTGGAGAGATGGGTACCCTGCTTTCCAGGGAAAGGTCCAGAATTCTGTAGGTGAATTGGAGTAGAATTAGAAGATTTATGGGGAAAGGGACTGCATTTTTAGTTTACCAAAAAAGACCACAAAAATATGAGGGAAAGAGTTGCACAGACTAAAAGCTCTGGAACTGATGCTGGGACCATCTCGTCTAGCTGTGTAAAGGGATGAAAGTGCAGAAGGGAAAGATAAGACTTGGCTAGTGGCCAAGATAAGTTTCACAGTTCACAGTGGCATGAGACTTTATTAACAAATAAACATACCGTTTTGTTATAAAGGGTCATACTAGTTTATCCTAAAAAGTTAGAAAATACAAATGAGCAATGCATAATGATTCCTCCAATATTTGCATGGTACATCTAAACACCTAGATCTTGCTGTTGGAATGCTTCGCTTCATCTACTTCTTTTATCTCTTTTCTCACTTTTCGGAACCCCCAGACAGGAAGAAAGAGTAGATGAAAATCAAAGAAGAATCTCGTGCTTGTTGGCAATTTAGAAAAACATTTAGTACAGAAAAAGGATGAAAAGAGAGTCTTAATTCTTAAGAAGCAATTCAGATTAACATACCTTTATAAATCGTGTTTGGTGTGCAGTCCACTGTTTGGGACCTCATAGGTATTAAACAAGGAATAATAAATTCTTCCTGGCTGAATTCCAGGTACTGACAATCTATTGGCTAACTTGATAACTCACTATGTATTTTTAGAATCCTGATTTCTTCAGAGATATTTTTGTATTTGAAGAAAAGAAGCTGCTGAGTGAGACAGAAAAGTTAAGCTTTCTTTCAGTTTCAAGTTTTATGTGATATTTAAGAGTCAGACAAAAGACGAAACAGTGCTCTGGGGTACTTTTTAGTTACTCACTTACGTCTTTGGAGATTTTCCCCCGTCACCTCAACCCAGATGCCAACACAGAGATAACTGTGTCATTGTTGCAATAGATTTTTTTTTTTGCATTGAGGAAATTTGATTGTTGATTACTTTCTATTAAGGCTTTGAGAATTGATAGAGGTATTTTTATTAATTAATTTACTTTTTTATTCATTGGATATTTATAATGTTTAGATGCCAGATGTTTAGCTGAAAACAAAGCAACACAACTCTAATCTCATGAAATTTATATTTTATGATTTGCTTTTATATAGAGGTAAAACAATTGAGAAGTCATTTAAATTGTTTAATTATAGAGGTATACTGTTCCTTAAGGGATCCTCACTTAAAAGTGTTTCATGTTGCACCTATATATACCAAATCCTATCAGTTTTGCTTCTTTAAAAATATACGAACATCTTTACGATAGCCCACAAGTTAATACTTAGCAGCTGCCAGGAAATCAATAAATGCCTAGTAGACCTTTTCCAACCTGGGAGGTGGCTCTGGACCAACCAGGGTGGGGAGAGGGGAGTGTTGACTGAAGAATCATGCCGGGCTAGCAGGGACTGAGTGCGTGAGGTCTTAGGGCCAGGGCCGTGGTGAGGGGACAGCATGAGGAGGGGAAGCCAGGGGCTGCCAGTAACGAGAAGGGCAACTGATGGTCGAGCTTGGTCTCCCTGGGTCTGGTCAGACTCAGCCTTGGGTTAGACGGCAGTGGGGCTTGCTGCAGGTCCTGCAGAAGAAACCAGGCTGGCAGCTTGATGTAAAGCAACCCTTAGAAGAATAACGTGACAGACATGTTGGTGCATTTGAGGAAGCAGTTTCTACCTCGTTCCTAAAACATATGTTGATGCACTGACCCGTGTTGCATTTTCCTAGTTCATCTTAGTTAGACTTTAGGCCATATCTTACAATCACAGAATTCCATCTTTGCATTTTTGGCTTGGATATTGAGATAGGTTTTTTAAAAATTTAATTTAATCTAATTTTTTTATTGCAATCCTGGGAAATGAACTCAGGGCCTTTGTATTGAACAATTTCTTCAGACCTTTTTATAATTTTGGTTTTTAATTTTGAGACAGGGTCTCAGTGAGTCACTAAGTTGCCCCCAGATTGGACTTGATCTTGTGATCCTTCTCCCTCAGCCTCCCAGAGTGCTGGGGTGTTACAGGTGTGCATCACCACCCTTGGCTGAGATACAGTTTTGAAGAATAAAATATGGCCTGTGGAATAGAATTCTTTACACCTAGAGAGATCAATTGTAAAAATATTTTAAAAATTGAATAAGCCAAGCATAGACCTTCACATCGCTGCCCCACACTCTGAACGTGAAGCCTGAGGGTTATTTTGTTAAGGCTGCGCTCGCACCTCTGGATGCATGAGTTTATAATTGAAATATTGACACAACCTTAAAGTATCGCAGTGTGAGCAGTGTTGTTCTAATAAATCTTGTCCCTAATCCTCAGAAAACCTAAAGAAGAGATTCACTTTCTTTATCAGGTTTCATTTACGGAAAGGCTTCTGAAGATAAAGCTCATAAACTATGAAGAGACAGATACAATGTGGGCTAAAGGGTTAAAGGGCTGGAGAAAGCTCTGTAATTCTCAGAAATGGGAAACAGATGTTGTTTGACATTTTGAAGCAGTTTCCTTCTCCTTTACGCACTTTTCTGCTATCACAGTTTTCAAAGCAAAGACGTATTACTGTAAATGAGAATTGCTCACCGATGAGTTTCCTGCTCAGAGAACAGAGGGACTCAATATTAAGACTAATTTTTATTTAATACAGTGTCTTTTCATATAACAGAATCACAAATTGCATTTGAAAACTGAACGGCATTGGTAGAGTTTATCATGAAACCCAAGGAATTAAATAACACCTTCTGAAAATGAGTAAATATAATTGGAAAGAAACGTTGTTCCAGGCTGGGACTCCCCTACATATTAATTTTTGTCTCTAGGGATGCTGCCCTGATTTGCTGTGACTTCTGGTTACCTCTGCACAGATAAATACCCACAGCTTCACACCTGCAGGTACAAGTAGGAATAGGAACTTTGTATTATGCTTTAAGAAAGAGAGGAGGAGAATGGTGGTAATAATAAGGGATTAGTGTGGGGGCTAGTGCATCCTAAGGGGCAAAGTCCAAAATGTGAGTGGACAGATAGAGCCCCAGGGGGCTCACAGGCTTTTGTAAAACCAGGGGTGACTACTCCAGAGGGACTGGATAGTAGGGAAGAGCTGAATCCAGAAAGGTCACTTACTGAACAGAATGAACCGTGGCACAGCTGGCATTTTACAAGCTGGGGAAAGTAAACTTCCTTCTATCTCTGCTACCAGTAGTGGTGTCTATTTTGACATCTTGAGAGAAAAGTGAGGTTGTCTCTCTTAGAGGTTGAGGGTGTCTATTGATTAAAGAGAAGTTGCAGATGATAAGATGTTAACAAGACTGGCTGACACGGGGAAGCATTGGCCGGTTGGGCTGGATGGTTTTCCACGGCTTTGAAACACTGTCCTTATGTAAAAGGAATGAATGCTATGTGTTTATAAATCCAGTGAATGAACTTACAAGGAGTGATCAAAATATACAGTGTGTTTTAATAAAAAAATATTACAGTGAAAGACACATTGCCTAAAACACTGCTTTGGACACATTTATCCTATCATCTTGCCGTTTTCTAAAAGCAGTTCTTTTTTTTCTTTTGTTTTCTTCTTTCTTTCTTTCTTTCTTTCTTTCTTTCTTTCTTTCTTTCTTTCTTCCTCTCTTCTTCCTTTTTTTGTGAGACAAGGTCTTGCTATGTTTAGGCCGGCCTTGCTCTGATCTCACGGTGATCTTCCTGGTTCAGCCTCCTGAGTGCTGTGATTACAGGTATGGACCACCACACCTGAACCTGGAAGATCTTTTTTGTGAGTGTCTTTGCAAGGTGTTTCAGAAATACAATGAATGCTGCTGCTGAGTGCCACCCAATGGAAAGGAGGGCTTGTAAAAACATTAGTGTGTCCTCACTCACTTTACTCACTGGAATTTCCAGCTGCCTGGCCCATTCAATTTGTTTTTTTGTATCCTGGCCCATATCTCCTGCTTAATGATCAGAATGTTGCCATAGTGAATCACAAAATAAGAAAAATGCAAAATAAAAATCAAACTAGAACAGAACAAATAAAGTACACCTGACATAATAAGAAAAAGGAAGTCCAAAAAAATTAAAATTAAAAATTGCTAACAATACAAAGTAAATATTTGATTTATCTCATAGAGGTTGATTTAGATAAATTACCCACAGATACTCAAAGATTAGATGTTAGGAATGTACATATGCAAATACTTAGGTTTATCAATTCTGAGATCATTTGTATAGTTTTTCTGGTTGTTAAATCAGAAATGATTCAATCCCCTTGGAGGGCTAATGACCTGATGCAGCTTTGTTTTGTTGTTAGTTTTTTCATTTTTATTTTTTTAATTTTAAGGAGGGTAAAACAAAACAGAACAAAACAGATCAGAACAAAACAATGCAAGTGACACAGGATTTCAAAGCAAGACAACAGGAAGTCAACAGTGGCTACCATAATGTCTCTTGTTTTCTTCCAAATAGTTGTCCATATCTTCACACACAATGAATTTGAACAAAATAAAATAGCATAAAACTGATCAAAACAGAAGAATGAAAGCAATATAGGCCTTCAAAACCAGACAATAGGGAAAAAAAACGATGGCTATCATAACGTCTCTTGCTTTCTTCAAAAAAGCTGTCCATACCTTCATATATATATTGAAATTAAATAATATAAAACAGACTAAAACCAGTCTAAACAAAGAAGGAAAGCATTACTGGACTTCACAACATGATGATAGGAAATCAGCAATGGCTACTATAACGGCTCTTTTTCTTCAATGTAGCTGTTCATATCATCACACATAAAACAATCAATTCTCATAAACTCTTTAGGACAGGTTCTAGGCATGTATAAGCCTCTACATGTACATTTATCCTTTCTGTATAGTTGTGAATCTCTTTCAAAATCCTATATCTTTGTTTTCCTCTTTTTAATTTTCTTTTGGCATTAGTTCCTACTTTTTGCCATGATTTTATTCTGTAGTATTTTCTTGAGTACACAGTGAATTCTGGACATTGAGAAAAGCTTGGTACTCAGTTTGCTCTTCAAGGACAAGATCTTTAATACAGTGTAGGATTTGGTCAACTTATTTAGCCTTTATCTATAATTTAGTCTGAGTTTCAGACTTCTCTGAGGCATGCTGAAACTTTTGGATAGCCATAGTGAATTTATGCAATTTAATTTTTTTAAAAATCAAGATACACTCACTGCTTGAGTGTCCACTTTGTGTGCTTTAATTCTGTAACTCGAATAACTATTTCTAAAAGAACAATATGTAATGTATCAACTAGTGATTTCTTTCTATTTATCTTCTTTTCTTGAAATTCTGTAATATTTCTACCTCTTTCCTGTTTTTTTCCTCTTTAAATAAAAAAATATGAAAAAAAGAAAAAAAAATCAAGATATAATTAACATATAAGAAAGTATCACAGAATGTAGTAACATGTAGATTATAAAAAGTAAGACACCTTTTCTCTGTGCCTTCCCCAACCACCCTCAATTCTACCTCTCAACAAATTCTATTCAACTGTGTTTAAAATGGAAGCCAAATTTAAAACAAATATTTTAAACACTTATGATGACATCTTTCTCTCTATAGAATAATCTCAATGAAATGTTACCTTTATCTCACTGCAATTAGAATGTGTTACTACTAAAGCATCTTAATATAATACTAGCCTCTAATGTAGTTTTTAGATATATGTTTGTAATCAGGATATTTAATAAAAGTAATGTGTTTTAGTCTTGAATTTTGTTCACTCTTTGAATGTTTTGCTTTTGGTGTAGAAATGAGCAATAAGAATTGTCTGTATGTACTTGTTATATAAATGTAAATCTGAACGGACCAAAACATGTTAACTTTTCACAAAACTGCCCCCAGAGACTATGGTTTAAGGAAATGTGCCTGCTTATCAAGTCAGCCAGGGTTGAATTGTGGATTGACAACTGGTGGTCAGCTTGTAACACACAAATGAACTACATCAGCGTGGGGCTGGGTGTAGAAGGCCCACCTGAGGATTGTTGCCAACAACATGAAAAAGAGAACTGGAGAGGAAGAGGTGGTGCTGTTGGTTTTCCTGGAGGAGCTTGTCATGCTGCCTTTCCTGATATGAACTCGGCTGTTGTCACTGGAGAAGCTCAGGACCTCTTTGTCTCTGAGGATGGCTGTGGTTGGCTTTGGCGCAGCGCTGCTGGCTCTGGAGGGAAAGAAGGCATGCTGCTCCATTTCCTGGAAAAGCTTGTCACGCTGGCTTTCCTGACATGAACCTGACTGTTCTCATTGTCCGTGCAGCTCAGGATCTCATTCCCGCTGAGGAAAGCTGTGATACTTTTAAGGGGAACTCTGATCCTTACTTTGTGCATCACTTTCTGGCTCCAATGCGGATTCCTCAGGCTGCTGGCACAGACGCTTCACCCCGCTGGCATAAACTTTCTAGCTTCCACCGTGGACCGCTGGGCCTTTCCAGAACAGATCCATGAGACAGACTTGCATGAGACGTTGTGGGCTCGAGGCTACCAGTTGGGGGGGCGGTTCTAGGTCTTCAGCTGGACTCATGTAGGACATTGTCATGGGATCCAGACCCTCATCTGGATTCTTTGGGCCTTTAATGTGTAGACAGATTTCCTGCATTCTTTTGTATTTGACTCTTTGAGTAACTACTATTAAATATGGTCTTTTAACTTAATTTTTGGTCCTTATACTCTCCACTTATGTGAGTTTGAATAATCAACCACTCTGGTCTCCAATTATAAAAATGAACTAGAAAATTGCTGAAGTCTCTTGAGTCTCTGGTACTCTGAACTTACTCACTATGTTAGTGGCAGTAATATGGACTCTGTGTCTTGTAACAGTCATTACTTATCTCAGTGTCTTGGACTTAAGGAAACATCAATAAACGTCTATTCATGATGTTAATGATATCAGTAGTGAAATGAGTGTTTAGTAGATAAAGAATAAAAAATATAAGACTTTCATGTAAGCCAAACACAACATAGAAGCCAACGGGTGAGGAAGGCTAGGCAGCGTACATCTGGTCCTTATCCGAACTGTGCATTTTTCTCGAGGCAGTCATCTCCCTGCTTAGGCCTACTGTCAAGATTTAATGTGTGAAGGCTGCACTATCCTCTAGGACCTGAGGCATAACTTTTTTGTGGAGAGAAAGCAAAAGCCTTTGTTTTTATGTCATGAAAACCTATATGCCCTCCAGAAACATCACAAGATAGTAATGTAAAAATGGCTAAAGCCAGGCATGGTGGCTCACCCCTGTAATCCCAGCACTTGGGAGGTTGAGGCAGGAGGATTGTTGCGAGTTCAAGACCAGCCTGGGCTACTAAGTGAGCTCAAGGCCAGCCCGAACTGCATAGCGACCCTGTCTCAAAAAGACAAAAAAATAAAATAAAAAAAACCCAGCTAAAAGAATAGGCCCTGCCACAGCCTTACCTCATGCTATTTCCTTGCCATCAGGGTTCTGTTGGTTTCCAGGATTTGGTTTCTACATGCTGCTAATGTTACCTTGGGCATTCCTGTGGCCTAATGAGAATGAAGGAACATGGGAGATCTTGCCACCTCAAGGGGCAGAAAGCCACCTCTGCAGGGGCCACTGTGAGACAAGTTTGGAGACAACAGAAAGGGAACTGAAATGAGCTCTAGAGCCTTTAAGAATCAGAAGGCTTGTGTCTTACAATATGGGCCACAAAGACATCGAACATAACAAAGAGCACATGTTGGTGTTATCACTTCGATTAAGGCTGTGGGCTGCTGCCCCTTCCTACATGTATATGTATATGTACGTGTATGTGTATGTGTATGTGTATGTGTATGTGTATGTGTATGTGTATGTATGTGTATTAGAGCTTTGTTAGAGTACCCTGCAAAGACATGATGGAGTCATGAGGGTGAATATATCATACTTAACTGAAAATTTGGCATTCCTGGTAGAGGGAGAGCCCTGATTATTTGCCTTTAGTAAGTTTAAAATCCATTACAATTATTGATGTTGAAAGCTGTGGAAAGACCCTTGAACAGAAGACTACAGTCCAAGGTTCCTCCATGAACTTGGTCAAGTGAATTCATCTCTCTGGGTCTAGTTCTATAAAATGAAAACAGTAGGTTTATGAACCATGAGCTCTTTGTCAGCCCCACAATTCTTGGTAATTATTTTTTTAAGGTGAATATTGTTTAGTACTTACTCCCCCTCCCCATTCTTGATCTGTGAGCACAGAAAGACAGCTCATCAAAGCAAGGATTATAAAATAACTCTCTACTCTGCAGTGACCTGTCACAATGAACACTGCACAACTTCCAAGGAGACTTTGCCTTAGTATCTTACTGTGTCTTCTGCCAGAAGATGCTCTTGCCTCAAGAAAGCAGTGACTTGCTCCGTCACCTCCTCTAAGTTTTTGTTCAATGGTTACCTTCTCAGTGAAGCCTTTCCTAATTATCTTATGTTAAAAAAAATAAAAAAACTATCATCACCTCATCATTTCCAGTCCCCTTTTACTATTTTTTGTGCCTCTGTAGTACTGCTTCCCTCTGACATACTATATCAAACATGCGCATATACGAATCAGAAGCCACACAATTCATTTAACAGAAATGATTCAGTAGAAAAGGGCTTGATTTTGCAGAGGCGATAATTCCAGGAAACAGCAAAGGCTGTTACAAGCTATGATTACGCCTACCAAATTCATATGTTGAAATCTTCTACCTCCAATATTGCAAGATGTGACTGTGTATAGAGAGAGTCTTTAAAAGGTGACTAAAGTAAAATAAAGTCATATGAATAGACCCTAATTCAACCTGATAAGTGTATTTCTAAGAAGAGCTTAGGACACAGACACAGAAAAATGGCTATAGGAGGGTAGTACAGTGAGAAAAAAGCCAAGGACAAGCCAAAGAGGGACTTCAGAAGAAACAAACCATGCTTGTACCTTGATATTGGACTTGCATCCTTGAGAGTGATGAAAATACATTTCTATTGTTTAAGATTGATAGTCTGTGTTTAGTTATGGTGGCAACAACACCTTAACACAGGCTAGGAGAAAGCCAGGAAGAGGTCAGATTGCTGACATTTAGAGGCGTGGAAAAGGGGCTCTGGGAGGTGAAACAAGGACCTAATGAAGACTATGCTTCCTGGGGTGAGACTCTCTAAGGGGGAGACAAAGAAGCTTGTCCATGTAGTGTGGAAAAATTGTTAGTTGAAACCACATAGTGCTTCTAGAGTCAACTGTTGCTACCAGGGAAAAGAGTCATGGTTCAGGTATCACTGAAAACAGGAAATAAATGGTCAGAGCACACTTTTTCCTTTCCAGGTATTGATGTCTCTTTTCAGTACCCTCTGTCAGCAAAACCAAACAACAAGCCTTTGGGAGACCAGAGTTAACATCTGCAAGGGTCCAAGCCCATCATCCCAAAGTGGGTTTGATGCGGAAAGGCTAAAGCTCAGTAAGTGGTTCCTGCTCCCACAAATTCTCTTTTCCACCTGTCCTACTAGAATACAAGCTCCACAAGGGAAGTGACTTTACTTTGTTAACTTCTTTTTTTTTAAGAGAAAAAAAAGGAAAAATGTAGAAATATTACAGAATTTCAAGAAAAGAAGATAAACAGTAAGAAATCACTAGTTGATAAATTACATATTGTTCTTTTAGAAATAGTTATTCAAGTTACAGAATGAAAGCACACAAAGTGGACATTAAAACAGTGAGAGTGCAAACAGATCTGTTCAACAATCCAACAAGAACCTAGAAATATAGTCATCAATCCCACACACCTAAACATACATGCAGCTATATCTTTTATAGCACTTTCTATTTCCTCTTTTTTTACAATAGCAATTATACATTTCTAAAATTTTATTTAAAAAGAAAAAAAAGCAAAACAAAAAAGGGTAGCAACAATACAGAATTCTAAAAGAAAGAAAGAAAAAGGAGAATGAGAAAAAGCCCCACTAAGAAATCAGTAATTTATAAATTATGTGCTGTCATCCTGGATGTAGTTGTTCAAGTTACAAAGTTAAAGGGTATGTAGTAAATATTCAAACAGTCCAACTACAAACAGTTCTGCTCAAAGATCCAACAAAGATTCAGCAATATGGTCATCTATTTTACACACTCAAACATACATGCAGTTATATCCCTTAGAACACTTTGTTTTCCTCTCATTTACAATAGCAATTACACATTTTGGTTTCATTACACTTGTAGTTCTTATTTACTTTTTACACTAGAGACACAATATGATATTTATAAATATGATTCTTATTTATTTCACTAATGAGGATAGTCTCAAGTTGTCTCCATTTGCCTATGAAGGCCTCAAGATCATCCTTTTTTATAGCTGAGTAATATTCCATTGTATAAAAATGCCACATCTTTTTCATCCACTCTGCA
>PVLA01012569.1:0-40856 GCA_004027455.1 Hydrochoerus hydrochaeris | reverse complement strand
AAAGAAAGAAAGAAAGAAAGAAAGAAAGAAAGAAAGAAAGAAAGAAAGAAAGAAAGAAAGAAAGAACTGTACCCCTACATCTGTCAGTTTTCCCTCTGGCCCACCGTGGACTCTTCCTCCTTACCTTCCTCCTCTCTTCCACCCAGTTTCCGGTAAGGACAGTAGTTGAATACTTCTTCTCAATCTGCCAGCTTGGAGTTGAGAATGACTGTGGATTTAGTGCTGTTGAAAGCATGAGAAGGACTGACCCAAGTTCTTACACCTGGACAGGTTCTGGGGACGGCAGAAGTGCTGTGGAGACACTGTTTGAGGCAAATTTTTTCTCTTCCCAGTCACCCTGCTGACTGAGGAGTGGATGGCACACTTCTAATGTCAGAGAATTAAAAAAACCCTGAGAGTTCACTTACAGCCTCCAGGGACAGTGATGTGACTCTGGATTCTCTATGTTGACTGTCTCCCTGGTGACAGACTCTGTGTATAAATACTCTTCATAAAGGAACAGCTGATTCTTCAGGAGTAAAACTGAACCCATAGAACCAAATCAAACCAACAATCACCACTACAAAAGCAGTAATGAAAGGACCTGGTTTCTGTGTTTTCACCCTAAGATGGGCATCATTCTTGCTGCATTTTTACAATTGAGGCAATTTGGATTCTTTCTTCGGTAGCCAGGGGTGAAATGAATTCTATTACTACATAAAAATGAGTGCTGGTGGAAGAGACCTATTCTAAGACTTCCACATGTGTTCTCTCAAAGCAACCTTCTGAGGAGGGTGCCATTATTGTACCCATTTTGTAGATGACATCATTGGAGCAAAGAGAGATTAAGCAGCTGTCTGAAGTCACATTGCTACCAAATGGAACATCTGGGATCTCAATATACTCCAACTCAAAGCTTCAATCACTGGGTTCCCTTCACTTCCTGTCTGTAGTTCTAAGAGGTTTCCAGGAAGACCCTTGTATCTGTGCTTGAAGCTAATACAGTATGATTCTTCTACTCATTCCTCATTCATTTTTTCTATAGCATTCCATGTCATGGGTGCTGAAGTGGGGCTGCAATGAATTAGCAACCAGATGTAGGCCCCACCCCATAGAGCCCAGCTGAACAGGACAAAGGCCATTATCTTGCTAATTCATTAGAGGAAAAAACCCAGAGTCACTTAGATATCCACCTACAAAGGGCTAGGCACAGCTTTCTAACAAAATACTCTTCAGCTGTTAAGAAAGACTATCAGATGTCCATAATATACAACTAGAGTAAAGAAGCAGGACCCCATATGCTTTTAGTCTGCTTGCTACCATTGAAGGCATTGACTTTCCAAAGGCAGTTCAGGAAAAGTACTTTCCACTGACCTTTAAAGGAAAAGAAAAGAATTCCAGGAAACTGTTGGGTTCACATTAAAGTTAAGCACTTTAAGGCCATGAAAGAATATGGGAGATACATAGGAAAGAAACTCTGTTTAGGGATGGCTAAAGTCTGGAGATGTTGGAGCTAAAAAGGATGGCTTTCTAATAAAAGACCAAAGGAGTCATATATTTTGCATAATTATATTTTTCATAACTTCTATTGTAAAATGTGACATGAAATTTCATTAAAAATGATTGTACAGATAAAGCAAAACCCTACAAAACCACCAAATACTTTTCAGACAGTTTGCCAGCAGACAACCAGTTATATCTATCAGTATTTATTATATCTGAGACTCAAACCTATATCTAGCAAATTGGTTCAGGCTGTTGCAGTTTCAGTCACAGAGGGGAGTTTATTCCTGTATTATTTTAGGCCCTCAAGACTTCACTTAGAGAAAATTTTTTACTAGTTAATATAAAATTATACATTATAAATTTAACTATCATTCAACTCAAGAATACAGTCTTAAACCTACTGTCCATGAGTTCGTGCTCTCTAAAATTGAAGAATGAATTTTAGGAACAACGGAGGTGAAGAGTAGAATATATTTATTGAGAGAAAGCTTCTGTCTGAAGAGAGACAGAAGGGGGTCCCGAGTGGGTTGCCCAAGACTCTGTCTTTTCCAGGGACTTTTACAGAGTAAAACCATGGATTCAAGGTGGGACATAACTATAGTTAGCCAATAAGATCAATAGTTCAGGTACAATTGATTACAATCAGAATAAATGGGGAAGCCAGTCACATAGAAGTAGAAAGCGGCATTCTTAGGGAGCAGTGACTCTTCCCTAGGGATTGGAATGGTGACTCCTGATTTCAAAGTGATCCAGATTTAATCCCTACAGATTATACTTAAGGGTGTGATTGCATTTGTTTTGCCTTCTGTTTTGAGATCTGGCCCACAGCAAGAGGTGTGTGTCCCCTCCAAGGTCATCAGTCGTATCTGGTCCTCTGTGCTGGCTTCCTCCAGCGCATAGCCCTGTCTGACTTCCTATAGTATTTCTAACTGGCTCAGCTGCCTATAACAGTTCCACTTATATTTACTTACTTATTCTACTTAACAATTACTTTTCTTGAGAACCAAAGCATAGCACAGTTAACATTGACTTAAAGTTCTTTAACTGAGGAATTTTAATCGAGGCAAAACTCCTAAATTATTGTACATGGAAAACAATGGTCATCACATTTATAAAAAAATTTTAAGATAAATATTATTTTAGTTGGGTAACAAGTCACCAACTTTAAAGATATCTTTATTCTTATCAACTAATGTAAATTAGTTCACTCTTAAATCAGGTAAATGAAAAGCATTTGGGCTATAGCATGAGTGTCTACTTAAATAGAATGTTTGGACAATAATATGTAACTAAAAGTTAACATACATACATTAATTTAGTTGTATTTGATCTTTATGTTGTTAAACTTTAAGCCCTTTATTTGCAAATCTTGCAGGTCCCAGGTAGACCTTAAGCCTATTAATGTTTTGAGCTTGGTTATCTCCAAAAATCTGTACAATTTTTTTATATGTGCTAAAGCAAGAACACAACTGTTTATTTGTTTTGTTTTGTGTTTTGTTTTTGATAATCCTAACAGAACTAGAAGTCTGTAAAGGCAAAAGTTAATAAATATAAAAGAAATTGATGCAAGCTCAAAAATTTTTTTTAAATGAAGCAGCTACACTGCCTCAACTAATTATTAAAACAGATTAGCAGGCAGATAAACAGCAAAAATAACATAGAGAACACATAAAACAATTATGTTTAATCAATGTGCCCTTTCACTTTTTTTTTTTTTTTTTTTTTGCTATACTGAGTTATAATGGTCTCTCTTTTTTTTAGTTTCAGTTTTATGATTATAAACAAACTAGTCACTTAGAATTATTTCTAGGGGATATCAATTACCTCTTGTGTAAGTCACAACAATATTTCCTTTAATGTTTTAAACTATTTGGGGTATGTTTTCTTTTAACTGCATAGATTTATAATCAGTAAAAGGAAAGGAAAGAGATAATAACCACACATTGCCAGACAGGATCTTTATTTTAATCTCCTTATAAAGCCAAGTTTGAGGCCTTTTTGCTCTAATTTGCATTTTAAAAATTCTTTATCTTAAATAGGCCCTGATTTTATAAAATATAACCTAAAAGTGACATTTTATGGATAGATGTTGTGTTACCCCCATATTTCAGTAGGATACACTGTATATCTTGAACATTCACCTTGTGTATTCTTTGGAAAGAGGTAAAGAAGGAAAAGTAAGACAGAAAAGATGGATGGTAGCCTATTTAGTTCCTCAGGTTCAAGCCATGTGAATTGTTTGCCCTAAACCAGGCCCTGCCATGTGGCAGTGGCAGCCTAAACTAAATCAGGCCACAAACACAACCTGCCCAAGCCTGGTCAGGCCACAGGTGCATTCCGCCTACCTGGGGTTGTGCCACATGTGCAGCACCCCCAAAGTGAGGTCAGGCTGTGTGAACAGCCTACCGAATAATGCAGTCATGCTGCATATGCAGCCTGCTCTGTTTTTCATAACCAAAACTGCCCATGGAAACACCTCTGCCCTGTTACTCAGAGTCAGAACCATCTGTGGTTGGCAGCACTGCCATGTTTTCTGTCATCAACTTGTCCCTGTTAGTCCCTGTCCCTGTTAGTAATGCAAAAATCTACTTCTCTTGTTCAAAACAACCAATCTTGGTTTTGGCACATAGCTATTTCAACATTTATTAACAGGTCAGGAAGCAGAAAAAAAAGTTGTATACAAAACCTGGGTATTAGTCAAAAATTTATTCTAAAGATCTGAAGGATCTTTATTTTTAGGGACCTATAATATATACATGAAACTCATAGAGAAATTTTTTTAAATGTAGAAATGTCACATAGCATACCACATATCAATTTAGATAGGGAGATAAACTTGAGGCCAAACATGATCATTTAAAAATATCAGAACCAAATAAGATGGAGGAAAGAAACAAACTAGCATTAAAAAAGCAACCTGAGAAGCCCAAGAAGAAATACTTAACAGTGGGGCTCAACAGGTGGACCTAGGACCCAGGAAGGTTGTGGCAGACAGCTGATAAGGGTTGAAATGATGCTTTTCACACAGGCCTATGAGCCTTTTACCAGCTGGAAAACACAGAGTCATGCACCTCCCCACCACACTCCCACCTGTGTTTTCTGACAGATGAAAGCCTGAGTGGGAAAGGAGGGACAAGAATGAGACTGGAGTTTTCTTAGGGAAGAGAGGAGGGGGAAAAGTAAGCAACAGTGGACTCGTTCATAAAATCCATCAGGTCCTGTGGATAATATCAGTTATCACCTGAATGACTACTTGAATCTGCATGGCTTAGGACATGTTTCCAGTCATTCGAAAAGGAGAACCGCCCTCCAAAGGCAAAGAGGACCTAAGACATGAAAAACCTCTTCCATGATATCCTGTTACTTGGTGAGTTCCAAACCTCCTGACCAAGGAGATTCATGGGCCACAGAGGATGATAATCAGCAATGTATAGTGTGTCTACGGACAGTCACCTGGAGAAAAAAGTCTCCCATGCTTTCATAAAAAACCTGGCTTAGCAAAGGCTGTGATTCAGCTTGATGGCTGACACTGACAGAGAAACTGAGAGGCTCTAATACATGATTTCAAGGTAAGTCCTAAAGAGACTTAAGGTGACCTTGATAGACAGCAAGAGGTTAATTTTAAAAAACACAGGTCTCATTTTAACTTGGTTTTAAAAACCCAGAAGAAAAATATAATCAAAAATATAGATCAACTTTAATCATCTGTCTACATTCCATCCAAAATAACAGCTCTTTACTGTAAATGATACCATGAGTTTTCTCTCCCTTTTCTAAAATGACAAGCTATACTCCCAAATCAGATGACATTAGACTTTCTAACAACAACACACACAAAAATACTTGTGCCATTATGAAAGTTAAATGCTATATATACATTCCTGATCTTTCTAATGTCTCTGTGATAATTCAAGATATTAGATGACAGGTTAGGGCCATATAAGATTCTAAATTCCCTAGACTTTCTCTTTATCCTTGTTATAGAGGACTATAACTGGGTCTTCCTAGTAAAACATTTGTTGGTTATATTCATAATAGCCTTATTAATTGTATTGTTTGGCCCATCCTTACTTAACTGTTTCTTTGGCCTTCTCTACAAAACTGTGGTCAGAGACCCATCATTAAAAGCTAGGCCTCAAGATCAACCAAAACCAGGCCTACATGCTCCCCAAGGGATGAGACAAATGATAACACTTGGGTTAATAAAGTCTACATAGACATCAGTCATCTCAAGACCCCAGAGCATCATCATCTACCCCCAAAAATTAATATTTCCATGCCCACTCACTATATGCCTTACTTCCATTAAGTGAATGTTATCTAAACAATACACAGGACCCCTTCTGTTAGTTTAGCCTTTCTCTTCTTTTTTCCTCTGGCCATGCCCAAGATCTAAACACTAGGGTTTAGGATACCTCCTCCCTTCCCCGGCTCTCAGTCAAACACTTCTTACCATCCCACTAAAGCCAGATCACTCCTATCCTTCCCCAGGCATGGAGGGGACTAACACCTATTTATTACCTTTCACCTGTACTCTCCTCTTCATAAAGTCACAATCTCGCCCACATCTGTCAGGTTGACCAAAATTCCAAAAACACCCAAATGGTTTTTCCTTACTCTCCTGATCAACAACTAAAAAAGTCATTTTATTATACATTTTCTATAGATTTTTATTTTCAGATTTTACTACAATTCCAATTCAGTTGTCTTTCACCTCACAGATAAAATACATCCCCCATGCTTGTGTTTATCACAGCCCTAATTAAACTCCCTTCCCCTTACCTAAAACCTGTGACCCAATTTGTATGACTGGCAGCTTCACTCAACTGGTCCAAAGTACCTTTACAAAACCTTAATATTCCTTCTTTACTAAATGGCTTTAGTCTTATCCTAGCCAAAGATAGCTGGCTCTGCATTTTCAAGTAAGCAACAGCATATATAGCCATTCTGTGTGTGGATTTCCATGTCTTCTCAGATTTTTCGCTCAGTTTTTACAGGATCGTGTAAAAGTGATTACCAACAGTCAAATACTGGTACTGACTTCTCTATAATACAGTCCTATTCCTCAAGATTTCTCTCCCACTAGGTTGTCCACTCAACCCATGCATCACACAGGAAAAAAAAAAAGGCCATAAAGCCCAGCACCCATTTCCCCTTTTTTCTTTTTTAGTACTAACTAAAACACAAAAATATAATATTCTGACTGGACCTGACTCTCCCAGCCTGCAACCTGCTTGTCAGCAGAAACACTACTCTCTGCAGGGAATTCAGATCAGCACCCAAAGTTGTCATCAGCAAACACAGGATTTAATAAAGGAGAAAAAATAGGACAAAAAGTTTTCCAGGTCCTGGGGGCACTTTGAGACACCTGAAAATTTACATCAGACATTTCAAGGAATCTGCCCACTGAGGTGCAAGACAGCAAGTAAACTTCGATCACAGATGTTTATTGTAACCAAACTTAAGGTCTCCTGCTTCCTCTCTGTCCCTATAAAAGGGAAACACTTGTCTTTGTTCAGGGTCTTACCATGCTCTCCATGTGCCTGCACCCCGGTGCAATAAATTCCACATCATGTTGCCTTTACACAAACCTGGTGGTCTCTGCTGGTTTATCCCCTTCCCCTGTATATGAATTAGTGTTCAGAGAAAAATGAAATGTTTTATGAGATGAAATCTGGGAATATTTATAGTATCTCAGGGGTCTTTAAGGGAGTGTCTTGGTGACTTTTACTTCTCTCTCATTGCTAGAACAAAATACCAGACACCCAAAATTGAGGAAGGAAAAGTTCATTTATCTTACAGTTTTTGGAGGCTTCAGTCCATATTGAACTGGCTGCAAAACAGGGTGGCATGGCACTGGGGCAACTCTCCAAGGGAGAAGCCAGAGCAAAAGCAGCCAGAGCAAATAAAACAAAAAAGGTGGGGGCAAGAGCAAGCCTCTTTTTCTCCTTTATATTGTACACAGGCCACTCCCAAACCCCAGGGCCGGTGTAGCACTCACAAAAATTTATGTGCCCTCCTCTTGCACAGGATGAGGATATTTACAAAGTAAGGACCCTGGCTCCCTGCTGCATCAGTTAAAATTTCTGAACTTCTGAAGTTGACACAATGTATCACCCATAACAGGAAGTGACCTAAATCGTGTCTTCCTACTGTCTGTCAGAATGCAAGTTGTTGATGTATGTTTGAAGTTGAACTATGCTGCCCACCAACATTACTACTTCTTTGGGGGTGCAGGAAGTGCAATTCATAGGTGAAAGGTTCAGGTCCAGAGCCTTAATTGTAGGCTTACTATGTCTTTAGGAACATTAGGAATTTTTTAAATGAGTGTCCTGGAAGAAAAAAAAGGTTTGAGTAACTCTTGTGTCTTAAAGCTGCACTTAATACAACTTTAGAAATCTTGCTTTCTTTTTTTTTTTTTAATTGGTACCAGGGATCAAAGTCATGATCACATGCTTGCAAGGCAGATGCTTATGCCACTGAGCTAAATCCCCAGCCCAAAATCTTGATTTGTCTTCATTTTGCCTTATTTTATTTTATTTCATCCTCCCTCAATACCAGCCTTTGATTACCCAGGGATAAGATGAGAGAGCAAGTACTCACCCTGGACCATAAGAGAGGTGGGGAACAAGATATGGAATCAGGAAAGCAAAGACTTGGGTAGGGATGAGATATACTTCAGTCAGGCACTGAAAGGAAAGGAGAGACAAATTTTGCTAATATTTCAACTTTGCCCTGTGTCCTGTCCTTATTTATCACCTAACCAAATAAAGAAATTTGAAATGTGATTCACTGTCCTTGCCAAATGGTCCCAACCCTGAATTAACTGGCATCTCTTTGTAGTGGTTGTCACGGAAGTTTAGTGAGAAAATTCTTTCATCCCAGAATGTCTGGTTAAAGGCTCATGGATGCTGAATGCACAATATGCTGCATCACTTGGACACCTAGGGGAAAGTTCAAGAAGGGACCTACAAAGACTACTTCTAAAAACATCCAGGATTGGGGCTGGGGGTATGGCTCATAGCATAAATGCCTGCCTGGCAAGTGTAAGGTCCTAAATTCGATTTCCAGTACAAATAAAAATAAATAAATAAATAAATAAAAATAAAACCATCCAGGGTTAGAAAACATTATGGTCAAGGAAGTAATGAAAACCAGAGCACAAAATAAGTAGACCTTTTAAAGTGTGATTCAGATCAGATAGTAGCTGACTACTACCTGGATAGAAAATAACTCACATCAGCTATTCCAGCTTAGTGATGTCTTTCATTTTAATACTAAGTGGTGGAGAAGAAAAGAGCTACAATTCTGGGCTAACAGGCAATGGAGCACAACAAAAATTATTCTTCTCAGGTAGACTGGGGTTGTGATGCGCAGTCCTGGACAACCCTATACCCTTGAGTAAAGCGTTTAGTTCATTGGCTTTGAACTTGACCAGAAAGAATCAGGTTGTGAATGATGTTAATCTTTCAGAGGTTCAGTATCCTCACCGGTAAAATGAGTTTAAGAATACCCGTTTGTTACGATTCATGGGAGAAACAACCCAGTACCTACTGTGGTGTTGACTCTCTTTAAGCATTTGTTCCCTTTCACATTTTCATTCTAGGTTTTTCTGAGTGAGTTATAGAAAGGATGGTGATGAATTGGTTAAATCAAGGAGTGGAGAAATTGATTCTGAAATAAACCCAACTAGCCATGAATGTAAGCAAAGTGCTTTGTTTTTCCCACCATATGCAGAAGGAAATAACTATGGAAGTGAGCCCTCACCCTAAGATCCTCCCAGTCCCTCATGGAAGCCCTTTGTTATAGTTTGTGTCTAGATGTCCCCCCAAAGCCTCATGTGGGCATACAGTTTTTGCAGAGATGGCTGAATCTGGAGTGTGAGATTGATTTGTAGAGTAGTACTGGGATTAAAGGTTCTGGGATTAAGGATGGGTGATTGCTGGATCAGTCTGCTGATTGGATTGGCACTGCAGTAAGCCTAATAGACTAGATATAATATAAGGGACACAAAGGGGCTTGTCTTACTCACTTTTGTTGCTTTTGCTGTTTTCCACCACTATGAACTGTTGCCCCAATGCCATGTGCCATTCTGCCTTGATGCCAGTCAATTATGGACACTTTATAAACTGTGAGTTGAATAAATCTCTCCCCTTGTAATTGTGGGTATTGCATATTATGTCTCAGCAACAAGTAACTAATACAACTTTCATCTCCACTGGGCATGGACTTCCAGTGGCCTACCAACTCCTTACCACTTCCCTTTAGCAGATCTACATACCCACCTGCCCAGAAGGTCAGTCTATGTTCCTTTATTCCATTTCTCCAACAAAATCACCTGAAGATCGGGGGTGAGTGGATCAAGACACTAGCCAATGGGGCTTTTTTCTGCACCATACTTCAGTACAACATTCAAATGAAAGAAAGTTAAGGAATGCACATATTACTTCGTGCAGCAGACTTGAATGTGGGCCTATTTGCCTCTCCCAAAGAAATTTTTACTGTAAGGAGCAGGTAGTCAGATTGCTCAGTGACTCTTAACATCTCTTGCCTCCTCCAAGTACTTTGACTCAGGCTTCAATTTAACTTCTGTATGTAATACAGAAAACATCACTCAACATCCATCTATTAGGGAATTATTTACTCCCTCCTCCACCTTCAGTGCTAGTGTTAGCAGCAAGTTAGACTTTAGTGGGACTCAGACATATGGAGGCTACTTGAACAGCAGAGAAAATGTGATTTTTTACTTTATTTTATTAATTATTAATTATTAGCTATATTATTATAAAATCGAAACAAACTTGTGGTCTCAAACTTTAGCCTGAAATAATGTAACTTCCTCATAGCATGCCAATAAGGTCTAGGGATAATAGTGTTGCAGAAACCTGGTACTAAACCAAAAGGTAGTCACTTCACACTAAGGAGTTTAGAAGGCAATGATTTATTACTAGTGGGTTAGTGGGAATCAGTTCCAAATCATCAGCCTCAATTGAGGGTGAAACAGAAACTTATATACATTTTGTAAGCAGGAAATACAAACATTGATAGCAACTTATCATATAATTGGTTACATGAGTTAAGTTGTATGTTGTGAGAATTAACTAAAGAGTTGTTTATTATGAGGAGGGGAAATTCTGGAAAAGGGAATCCTGAGTGGGACAGGTAAAGTGTGTCCTTGATTGGGCTATTTTGTCCTGGGTAGAAAGTCCTTGAAACATATTAGAAAAACAGGCTATACTCTTGGGTTGGAAAACATAGTCCTTGAAATGAGACTGGGACAGTCTGACTTGTGCTAGACCATCTATGAAAAGCAACTGGACACAGATAATCAAGGTTGACTAGGTTTAGCAGTCTAATTATGTAACAGCTTAGGTGAGCACATCTTGCTTCAACACAGTAACAAGCTACTAACTGATTTTTAAAATTCCTTGCTATAAAATTTGCACTGTAATACAAAGTCCAGACCATGGTGAATGTTTGGAAAAACACCCTCTCAAAATAAACTAAATGGAAATGTTCTGCCATAGGGAAGTAAAAGGAAACTTTTTTGAAATTCATCAGAACAGCCACAGTTTCATTGTGGAAGAGCAGTGATTTCAGAGGAAGGAAACTGTATTCCTTGAAGAACCATTTAATCATGGAAATGTGGGAGACTTCATTTGTTGTATCTGTCATGTTGGTGCCTGCCCACTTTTGCACTTGATAAACTATCTATTACCTTTCAAATCTATCACTTTGCAATAAACTGTACCTTTATATGACTGCCTATATATTTCATCTGAAATCTTTCATCAAAGACACACAGAGCTGAAGAACAAATGTCACCTGTTGCTCACAGTGTTACAACCTGGCTCCCCAGTGATGCAAGTGCTAGCAGAGGTTAACTCTGTTTTCCACTCCAAGGATAGCATAGGACCTGCACCTGCCCCATCAGAACATTACAATCCCCTGGTTTTGATAACCAGATACATCAATATGAAAACCTGTTGAGCCTATAAATTGCAAATTTTTTTTCTGGAACTCCTAAGAATGAGACATGTCTATAAAAATGAACTTGACTCCAGGAAAATGTAAGCATGAAACTGCTCAGGGTCACCATGTAGGGAGATGAAGGGGAAGTCAATACAGAAGAGCACAGAAGAGATGGTGTCCTAGTTCAAGCTATGTCTCTTTTATCCCTGGAAGTCACTGCTACATAAACTAATACAAATTACTGTATAATCCAAGCAATCTGAATTGGGTCTGTGCATTAAAATCTAAAGAGATCTCATTAATAGATCTTTGTCTATCTCACAATTCTCACTACAAATATGGTTGAGTTTGGTTGGACTCAACTTTATGGGTCTCTGATTCAGCACTAAGCTTTATTCCCAACTCCTCTCCTATAGTGTTATTTTGAGTCCTTGGTTAGAAGCTCAGCTTTGACTTCAGGAGCCCCAGAGCTGCCACACTCAGGCAGCTCTGTCTTGAACTGCTGCAAGTGAGCAGTCACCATGGAAAAATATATCCACCCTATCTTAACTCTTCTATACTAGATATGCAAGACTCTTTTCCCAGAGGCTGGGGAACAGCAAGAGTTATCACTGTGTTCCCAAAGGGGATTTCTACACCTCTGCCATTACCCAGCATCCTGAAACACCAGACAGCCACCTTCTGAGCCAAAATAAAAAACCCCATGAGATTATACATGATGGTCCTGGGCTTTTCCAAGATCCTGCCAACTACATGCTCCTGTTGCATTCAGTCAACCTAGACAGATTAACTCTAGCTGAGGCTGTGAGAATCCTTTGTATATAGTTTCACTCTCACAAATGGCCACTGAAGATGGTCAATTCAAATTTCTCCAACAGTGAGCATGGACACTGAGAGCTGACCTCACCCTCCAACTCTGTCTCTTCCATTTTACTCCACATAGCAGAAAGAACATGCATTGTGTGATTCTAGAACCCAGACTAAGATGGAGACAACTACCTCTACCCCTACCTAACCCCATGCTGTGTCACTTAAAACAGCTCCAGAGAGTTCTGGGGATTGCTGGATGATAGTAGAGCTTTCTTAGGAAGTAAAGAGGTTCACAATCCCTTGATAAAATTAACTACAACATCCAGAATTTTCAGAGAGCAGGGGAAATGGAACAAACCTTCTTCAATGTTGGTAAGCACTCCATGAAAACCATTCTCTATGTGATGCCAAGTCACTGGCACCCCCAAGTCTTCTAGTCTCTTCTTGTACAGGAGAGAATGATCACGAACAAGATCATACTCACAACTCACAATGCAAGCTTCTGGCACCTGAGACACTATGTCATCTTCTGTGATCAGGGGTGAACATGTCCAACATGTAGCAATTCTTGTCTCCAGGAAAGCATCCTCATTTACGGGCTCCCAGGGCCTGGACTGATAGCCTCTTTTCTTAAACCTTTCAGGGATGTTCTCTGGACCCAACCATTTTCTATACTTCTCCCACACTTCTGCAGGCAAATGAGCACCTTTCTCAACTGTGCTTTTCCAGGAACTATTGATATTCAGATGACAACACCAACAGTCGAAAGCAAAATTCCATGTGAGCAGTGGGATGTTTCTGTTCTGCTGGAAGGAAGGGGACTGAAAGTCAAAAGCTTGGAGAGCAGCATAGAGCAGAATCTGAGCACGAATCTTGGGGAGATCTGGACGGTTCACAAGTATTTGACAAATTAAGGCTGCCACGCCTCCTCCCACACTGTCACCACAGAGAATAACTCTAGCTGGATCCACTCCATATGCATTCAGAGACTTCAGGAAGTGAATAGTGGCCTCTATGCAGTCATTTGACATTGCTGGAAACTTATATTTGGGTGACTTGCGGTATCTGAAAAGGAATCAAGGCACATAATTTGTGCTTGTCACCCACCAGTGAGGCCACAAATACATACATCTACCATCTGTTCGCCCAAATTTATTCTGCTAACTTCCTTTTTTGAAACCTGAGCAGATGAAGATGTGTGACGCTTACATGAAGTGACAAATGCAAACTCCTCACACTTTACAGGCTTGCAAAGTGGCAGCTGCCATTTTTACAGTTTTACAGTGGACAAGTCACTTTTCAGAGCCCTGTAAGACAACAGTTTAAGGATTACCAACACCAGCCTCATCTTCCTGAACCTACCTTATCTTGCTTCCCTAGCTCACACCTATCCCTGCTTCCTATTTTGTGATTCTTATGAGCACCTCCAGGCTTTCTTGGGTTTTGATTCTAACCCATCATGTACACAGACTTCATGGGGGGACCTTGTAGACTTTTTTTTCCCACCAGACACCAGCAGATCACATAAAAGACTCCTCCAAATCAGGTATGCCCACTCTAAGCCATGGCTGTCAGGGAGAGATGTAAACATGGCACCACTAGACTTCCTCATTGCTCAAGAGATTTCACAACTTTAGATTTTGTGAGAATTTTTTTTTTTTTTTTTTTTGTACCAGGGATCGGACTCACAACTGCGCGCTTACAAGGCAGGCACTTATGCTGCTGAGCTAAATCCCCAGCCCAAAATTTCATCATTTTAAAATGCTGGCATAAGCACAATTTGTAACAGCTAGATTTTGGAAACAACCCAAATGCCCATCAACTGAGGAGTGGGTAAAAAAGACATGGTCTTTTTATACAATGGAGTGCTACTCAGTCATGAAGGATAAACTTGAGACTTTTACAGGTAAATGGATACAACTTAGACTATACTCATAAGTGAAATAAATCAGACTCACATTTGCAAACATATTGTCTTCTTAATGTGAGAAGCTGAAAGATCCAAAATGTATAATAGATTTTGTAAAATGAGAAGAAACTGTTCAAAAGGAAAGAGAAACTTTCCTTTTGAATGATGGAAAGAAGAAAAGAAGGAAGTGAAAAGGAAATATAAATAAATATATTACATAAATAATATGTGTATATAAATAATATGTATTATTTAAATTATATACATAGTGGTAAAGATAGTTATACTACCAATTTCTCTCAGTTCATTGAAAAGAAAAGTTTGTACTAATATTGTTTGGACAATTAAATGCCTATATCTTGTACTCTTGAGTTACTAATTTAAAAATGACAATATACAATATCAACTAGAGAGGATTTCTTAATGTTATTTTTTGAAATTCTGTGTCATTTCTACACTTTTTTCTGTTTTGCTTTTTTTAAATAAAAAAATGACAATATGCAATATATTAACCATTGTTACTCTCATATTATCTTGTTTTGAAATTTTGTTTTTGTCTCTTTAAAAACATTAAGAAAATAAAATATATATATATAGAGAGAGAGAGAGAAGAGGAAAAGAAGGAGAAGGAGAGGAAGAAGAGAAGAAGACACAGAGATAGAGATACAGAGATGGAGACAGAGAAGAGACAGATATCTCTCTCTCTCTCTCTCTCTCTCTCTCTCTCTCTCTCTCTCTGTGTCTCTCTCTCTTCCTCTTTTCTGACCAACTATCCATATTATTTTTTTTATTCTCCTCTGCTGGTCTTGGAGGCTTATTGTACTTCACCAAGAGGCAGCTGATCTTTTTTTACTGCCTGTACATTTGAATGGAACTATAGGAAGTCTGCTCAGAGGAACTACCAGGGATTCTGATCTGACAGGCAACAGGTAGGAGGCCAGGGAGGAACCAGTTCAAGTCGTCCCCGCCCAGTGTTTACCAAGGCCTCAAAGAGGTCCAAGTTGGGTGGGTAACTCTTAGAAATCAGCTAGGAGAGAGATTTGGAAGGTTTTTGGTTTGTTTTCAGATTTTTCCCTGTGTCCTTATGTAGATCTCCACCAAGGGAGATCGCCTTCTGGGTACTTGGTGATGAGTGTTAACAGTGCTTGGGTTGTCTTGGGGATTGTGTGGGTACCACTGGCATTTCCAGAGGGAAGTGCTCATGTCTAGAATGTGCATGGTTGATCTGTTCCATCCCAAAGTGCTCCTGTAGGCAATCTCTACATCAAATCTGCATAAAAAAGGCCAATTTCCACCTGGCTTTCCAAAGACCAAACCTTAGATCCCTCCACTTTCATAAACCCAAAGGCCACAGGCACAGAAGACTTTCCAGCCACTGTCTCTTCAGTCTCTCCCTCTTTTTCTTCACTTCCTTCCTCTCTTCACTTCTTACTACCCAGCCATTCCTCCTGGCCTCTCTTCAACACATTTCATATGTCCTGCCCATCTATGGACAGCAGAGCTGGATGCCTTGCGTGGCCCCTCCCTGCATACTCACTTGACTGCCAGAATCACTGAGTCAGTCTTCCTGCACAAATGCACACAGAGGCCATGATGAGTTTCTGGAAAACACGAGGTTTATCACATTCACCAGGAAGTAAGCTGTGTGTGTTGGCTCTGGCTAGGTTTTGCAAATTTGCTTCTAGGTATTGCATAAACTTCCTCTCTGCTCATTACTTCTCTGGTCTGTGTGAACAACTTTCTTCACAATGTCCCACACCATGACCCCTCCTGAGAGTTATTAGAAACTTACAAGAGGCTTTTGGGCCATGGAGCACAATGGTTTAGCGGGTGAACTTGGAATTCACACAGACCAGAGTGCAAAATTCAATTTCACTTCCCCTTTAAAAAAAAAAAACTCATTCTACAATAGTTACCTGCAAGTTGGTTGACATCTCTAAATCTTGGTTTTCTCATATATAAAATGAGCATAATGATAATATACCTCAAAGGGAGCTAGAGCTTAATATAACACATCTACAGGCTTTGTCTGGAATGACTTTTCATGTAAATATAAATAAATATTATTTAATAAGTATTTCCTGTTACTGTCATTTGGCATACACACAACCAAAACTCCATCACTAAATCCTTTATTCTTAAAGTGTTCCAGACTCTACACATTGAAAGCACTGCTGAAACCAAAGTGTCTCCCATTTCTGATTCGTGGGGGAGAAAATTAAGATAAAATCATCTGTATTTTTAACTTTTCTTCATATCAGTCTTCTTTTTTTTTTTAAACAATCTTTGTTTGTCTATTCCAGAATTTGTCTCAAGTATACCTGATGTGGAACAGAATAATGTGTATTATTTATTTTTACTTAAAATATTCCTATTTCCAAGTGAATTCAGATGACATTTACACAACATATACTAAGTGTCACTGCATAGTACTTTATTTGTTTTGTTTGGTTTGGTTTGGTTTTGCTTGGTTTGGTTTGTTCTTTTTTAGGCAAGGTCTCACTATGTGGTCCAGGCTGGCCTTGGGCTCATGTTGGGCTCATGCAATGATCTGATCCTCAGTTTAGGATTGCAGGAGTGAGCCACCATAACTGGCTTAAACACCTGGTACTTTAAAATGATTAATCTAGTGCCATATGAGTTTCACTTCAATAAATACAATTTTTGTCTGAGTATATATATATATATATATATATATATAATTATGGTATTGGGGATTTCACATCTGCAGATTCAACCAACTATGAATTAAAAATGTCTTCCCCTAAAATATGTACCTGTAGTGAATACATGGGGGTTATTTGGAGGAGTTTGTCACTATTCCCTAAACATGTAGTGTAACAACTATTAACATAGCATCTATAGTATACCAGGTGTGAGATGTCATTTGTTGGTGGTTTGAACTGTATGGGAGTTTAGACAGATTATAAGAAAATATGCTATTTTATATAAGAGACTTGAGTGCTTGTGGGTTTAGATGTTGACAGAGATTTCTAGAACACACATGTATGCACACATGCATACACACATGAATGTGAGGTGATTGAGTCATAAGCTAATGTTTAAATTTTTAAAAATTATTACAGAAAAACATATGGCTATTAACTGCCTCAAAATACTCCCTCTCCCTTCGAACAGCTTTACCCCATCATTCTGGTCACTTTCAGAAGCAATTCTGGAAGTGCTCTTCTATGTTTTTAGTTGCACTATCATAGCTGCCTTGATGTACAGAATAGATTCAAAATGTTTTCCTTTCATGGTCATTTTGACTTTGGGGAACAGCCAGAACTCCTAGAGTGTCAGATCTGAGGGATAAAGTGGATGAAGACGCACTGTAATATTTTTTTGAGTCTGCCTTTCCCTTAGATGGGACTCAGCAGCAGCATCCACTGTCTTTATGGTCATACTTCTTGAAGAAACTCACAAAAGGAGACTTCCAGAATTGCTTCAGAAAGTGGCAAGAACAAGGGTATAAGTGTGTTCGAAGTGAAGGGAAGTAACTTGAGGGTGGTTAATGGCAATGTGTCTTTTACTGTAAAAAATTTTTAAAAATATAAACACCATATATGCTGATCATATCTCATATATATCCTATTTCTAGAAGGAGGTCATTGCATTCCATATTTGCTTTTTGAATGACCTGGGATCCACCAACTTCCTAGCATTCCTGTAGTAATAGTGGACTTTAGACCTAGAAAGATAATCATTTTTCCAAGGTTCTCCAGCAAAGTCCCATCCATGGTCGTTTAAAAATCCAAGGTAAGTCTCTTACTTAAGCTCCCCAGGACGGCCCCACCACCGTGATAGAAGACAATACCAGTCCTGGGGCTACTTGAGGGTGTCTCTGGCCTGTACAGTCTCACAGGGATTGTCCCAAAGCAGAGATCGGTGACCACAACATCTGGATACTTCTTCAGTGGTGGCAGATCATGTATAAAACTGACAAATTCTGTTCTGTGACAGAATCCTAACTTCTCAAAAATCATCCCCTGTTAGAAAAAGGAGAGGAAATGAGTTGAGGAGGGGTTGCACCGAAGGTAAACTGAGCCTACCCTGGGCAATTTAATGATTTAGCAAGACCCAAAATTAAAAAAAAATAAATAAAAATTTGTCCCAAAAATATTTAAAAGGCTGAGGATATAGTTCAGAGTGAAGTCTCTAGGTTCCATTCCCAGTACTCCTGCTTTGTAACATTCAGTATCCTTTTGGATATGTCTAGACAGTTGCAAAATAAAAAATAGACAAAGAAATAGAGCAGGAGGTATGCCTTTCTAGTGTTTCCTCTCTTTTCTGTGCCGCAACACTTTTGGCCAATTTCTGTGATTCTTTTTGGTTAAACAAGTTGCAATCCTGCTCCAACTATAGCTGGCTGATTTCCTTCTATGTGAGGGAATGCAGCATATCCATTAGAGGTTAGTTATGAATACGGGGTCATTTGTTCCCCATTCAAGTCTCATGCATCCTGTCCCCTGAAGGGTGGAGGAACCTCAAGTGAACAAGCCCTTATCTTCCCCCACACTGTTGAGCATTCTCTTACCACTGATCTCTGTACAAAGATGTTTATTTCTTGTGGCTTGTTTCTTGTGGCTTTACTTGTTCAAAGGCCAGCTCCCCTTCCATACCCACTGCCCTGAGACTCCAAGCTCTTTGAAGACAGAAACTACCTGTAACTTTGTCTCTTTCCCATCATTGAAACTGAATCAGAACCATGACACATAAGAGTTGTATAGCCCATCTTTGCAGAAAATGTCAACAATAACACTAAGCCACTATGTATGAAAGACTTACTCCTTGCCAGATATTATAACATACCCTTCAGATAGCTTAATTCACGGACTACCTGCAAAATGCCATGGAGTAAGAACTACTATTTCCCCTTATTTTATAGATGAAAAACCTAAGTCACTGCAACAGGGAAGTCACATGATGAGCATGAAACTCAAAACCAGGGCCAGAAAAACCACAGGACCCTGTCGTAGTGTCTTGGAAAAGCAGATCCTAGAGGTAAGAAACGCTTTCCAGAGTTCTTCCCTGTCCAGGGTCTGTCTTTTTATCATGTAAGAAACAACACAAATATTTTCAATACTCATTTCTGTCAACCCTCTGAAAAAATATTGTAAACCCATATTAACAATATCCATACCATTGTCACCATGACCAATTTGCAAATATTTTAATGAATTAGACTTACTGGGAACAGGAAATAAGATGGAATTGTATTATGTGAACAGTTTCTCAACACTCTAAGGTAATATATTGAGTCCAGAGCTTTTGCACTGAGCTACATTCTCAAGCCTATTTACATTTTATTTTGAGTCTGGTTCTCTCTATGTTGCCCAGGATGGGCTTGGGTTTGTGATCCTTCTGTCTCAGTCTTGCAGATTTCTGAATAATAGGCACGGACCAGTACACTTAACTCATGAAAACTGTTTAGAGTCATATTTTACAGTTTTTATTTATTTTGGTGCTAATGTTCTAAATTGCTACCTATTTTGTTGCTTTCTGGCTCTAGCCAGTGAGTCAGTAATAACTGGGTACAAGGATTCAGAAAAATTCATTGCTCCTTTTATAGCTTTGCAGTGATAAGGTTTATGAAGAAAGTGAGAACAACTCAGGGCAGGGAGAGACGTGAATTTTTTTTCATGTTCACAATGTTATAGATTATTAGTTTGGGTATTAGATATCTCCCAAAGACCCATGTCATAAAGACTTAGTTCTAAGGTAGTGGAATTTGGAGGCAGTGGAAGCTTTGGGATGTGGGGCCTAGTGAGAGGTCCTTAGGTAATTGAGGGATGCCCTTAAAGGGGGTTTTATGGGACTTTCCCTCCTTCTTATTCACCTTTGCTCCTTAGCCTTGAGATAAGCAGCTGTGCTTGGCCACAGGCTCCCACCATATGAGTTGCATCACCACAAGCTGAAAGCAACCAGGCCAACAGTTTTGGAGTGAAACCTCCAAACAACCTTTTCTATATACAAGTTGATTGTCTCTGATATTTTCTTATAGTGGTAAGAAGCTAACTAACACACTGAGAAATGAATCATTCTTTGAGTTTTGTGGCTATTAGCCATGTCTGGAAACATGAGAAATGGCTGGGAACCACCTAATAGAGATCATTCAGGGTGGAAAATATGCTATCAGCATTAACTACAGGCTATGTGATATGAGTGTCACTTTACCTAAGAAGCTTCTGGTGTGTGATTGCCCCAAATCTCTCCTTAACCCTCAAGCAGAGGGGAGAAATAAAATATAAACTCACCCATGTCATCAACAGCTGGAAAACGCAGCTAAAGATCCTCAGTTTCAAGCAGTGATCAATGTCTGCTGGAATGTCCTCAGTTGCAAGATGTTTGCAGAAAACCCACAGCCCAATTCCCAGTGAGAACACACAGGCTGCTACGGAGAGGATCAGGGCTACGGTCATCATTCTGTATCCACCTCAGAGAATGCCGGGTTAGAACTGTGCTCAATGTGGGCCATTTGGGACATGTTTTGAGGGCAGAAAACCTACTCCTTATATACAACCACCTTCTCTCCTCACCTCTGACTCTTCTGCAAATATTGGCCCAGTCCAGTGAGTCACAGATCAGGCGAGGGTGTGGTTTTACATCACAACCTGTGCCTAGGAGAAAAAAACTCATATGGCTTGGTCCAGGTAGAAATAAAAGCTCCAGAAAATCCAACTTAATTCCTGACCCTGATCTTAATTCCTTAATTCCTGATCATAGATCTGGTCTTGGATAAGCCAGCAAGTTATCATGGCTATATCACAAACATGACTGTCCTTACCTGCCTTCAGACCTCATTACCCATTCTCTAATTTCACTCATGTCCATACTTCCTGTTCTTTAGCTACTAAGAAGACCACCCCAGGGCCTTTGCAATTATTGTTCTTAGTTAAAATTTTTCCCCTAGACATCAGTTGGGCTCCTTTCTTCCCGTTTTGTAGTTATCAGTGCAAACGTCACCTTCTCAGTTAGGGCACCCCCAACCCCACTGCTTACTTCTTCTCTATGGCTTTTATTATTACCTGAGAGACTATCTGTGTCACTTGTCTCTTTATTGTTTGTAGAATATGGTATCAGGGAGGACAAGACATTTGCTTTGTCCTGTTTTGTCTCCAGAGGCTGGATCTGTGTTCCATTCTTTATCTGTGTTGAGTAAGTGTCCACTGAATGACAGGTGAATAAACAAGCTTTTCCTTCTCTTTGTGTGTGTGGAGCAGGAAAGGAACTTTCTTGCTTTCCAGGGGGGGGTCAGAGGTCAGTGTTTCAATTCACATTGCCCTATCAAAGTCCTACCCTTGTGATAACAAATACAGTGTCTGCTGAGTCCCCTTCTTCCTTACCCTGGTCACAGAGCAGTAGTTCTCAAATGGAGATTTTAGCTCCCAGGAGACATCTGTCAGTGTCTGGAAGCATCTCATGCACAAGATAAGGGTGGTTCTGACATATTATAGATGCCAAGGGTGTTGCTAAATACCCTATAATGCTGTATTCAAGCCCTACAACAAAGAACAGTCTGGGTGCTCACTTAGGCAGCACAGATACAAAGAACTGCCTGGCCCAATAATGTCAGGAGAGACACATTTGAGAAAGCCTGAGTTAGAAACACTTGGGTTTGAAACCGGGCTCTGCCAAACACTGACATTCTCATTATGAGAAAATTACTGACACTCTGTAAGCCTCAGTTTCAAAATCTGAAAAATGGTAAGTTACTGGCTAATTAAGCTAATATGTTCATCTGTTCACCTCTAACCAAATCAAAGGAAGACATATCTGAGTAAAAAGAATTTATTCAAAGCTAGCTCTGAATGGGTGGGAACTATTTGCCTCAAATCATCACCTCACCATGTTCAGGTGGCCAGGGGTCTTTTATAGTAAGGGACAGAGGGGAGGGGAAGTACAGAGAGAGGATGCAGATCTCTACAGTTGCTTTATCACTCAGTCATCTTTGGGTCATTCCTCTTTATTAGGGGAAAGTAACCTGGGCTCCAACCTCCTGGGGAGCTCACATCTTTATATCCTGTCACAAATTCTTTTAGGCTAAGGGGAGGAAGGTTATGTTCTGTGGGTGGAGTCAGAGAAGTCATTTATTTCTGCATGGAAAATTTTAACTTTGAAAGTGCCGGTTTGCAGTGCAGGTTACAATTCCTCCCTTGTTTATTTTATCCCTCCAATTGAGAGACTTACATTGAGAGACTTATCTGGCTGTTTCATGTTGGATTGGTACACAGCATCAAAAGTAGGTGGAGCATAAGCAAAGGGTAGCTAGGTCTTTGAACTTGAAAAAGTGTCACTAAAAAATATGAGGTCAAATAGAAGGTAAAGGCAAAGCCAGGAGACACCTAACCACTACCCCTGACCCTTTTAGCCAGTCATGCATAAGAACCTTTGCAGCTCTCCTTAATTGAGTAACATTTACACACAGGTGGCTCTTTGATGTTTACAACATTCCTACCTTGTTTCTGAATGTGTTTTCTTTTTTTCAGAGGCTTTGCCAATTTACTACAGTACTGAGGCAGCTTTGCTGTAATGGTCTGAACATGTCCCATGTTGGAGGCAATGTGATAGATGATTGGAGTCCTTGCCATCATCCCTGCTTGCAAATTTGAGCAATAACAAAGATTTAGAAAGAGTGACTTTTATGCTGTTTATCTAGAGCTCACTGCCAAGTCTAATCCTGTTTATTTTGTGGTCAGTACCCTAAAAGTACTTATAACTCTTGCAAGCAGACTTAGAAGAAGCTAATAAAAGCAACACAAATCCAGTCTATAGAATTAAACTCAGTGACCCAGTTAATCAAAGAAACTCAATACTTCTGTGAACCAAGCTTAGCTCTGCCAGAAAAGTATGTCAAATAAATACTGTACTTAAAGAGTCCCATCTTCTTGTAAATCAACATGAATTACCATTTGGGAGAAAGCACACAACTTACTCATGCCAAGACCAAGAACTACCATCAGTACCACCTTTAGGATTTTGTAGATACATGTATAGAACTGTAAATAATTTCAGATACAGTGTGTAAAGACTGTCTATTTTAGCAACCAAAAGCATATATTTTTTGAGCAAGATTTTTTACTGGCCAAGAGCAACACAACTTTTGCCTGTTATGACTATAAGCAATAAACAAGATGACAATTTAACAAAACAACTTAGTTACTTTTATAGCATATTAACACAACAATCATGACGGACAGCATGATATCAAGACAAGAGCATTTTTAAAATTGAAAATCACATAATAGCAGTTTATATAACTAGACTTATAAAACAAAACTTAAACAGATACTTAAGCAAATGAACTTCCTCAGACTTATTTTTAAAATATTTAATACCTAGAAAACAATAGGAAACATAAGAAATTATTTTGACAAATTTAAAATTTCTTTTTCACAGTTTTATAGCAAATTTTACTAAGAACAGATTAATTTCCTAAGCCTTACATTTTAAAGATTCTGACATTATCCCTATGTATTGTAGTTTTTTTTTAAAAAAATTAGCTTCAATTAGAAATATTTTACTCAAAAGTTATATTGTTATAATCAATTTACAACAAAATGTAAGTTTTATATTATTATAAAATTATACCACCTGGCACACATACATCATCAGTCACTTTAAACTTATGCTATTTTCTCATATTTGTGTCCCAAACTGTTATTTTTAAGATAAGCACTACAGTTTTATAACACACTTGAGTTGGGAAATGCCTAAAATCATTGTTTCTGTACGTTACAAGGCTTTTTTGTCAAGACAAAGAGACTTTTTAAAAACTTATTTTAAATATGTAATATTTAAATATTTATTTTTAAATATTTAAGCAATGACTAGCAATAAATTAACAGCAGCTGACTTACTACACAGAAAGCCTTTTAGCATCATTTTAAGCTATCAGAATTAGGCAACACAACAAATTTATTAAAAGACCTCGTAAATCATAGCTATTAACTGTACAACAAAGGATATCTTTTTCTTAAAACCACTGTTACTACAACACTAAACAAGTTATATTTATGCAAATTGAGCTCATTCTGTAGTTCAAACTGGTTTTGAACTCACAAGAAATCTGTCTCAACCTCCCTAGTACTGGGATTATAGGAGTGTACCACTACACTTTGCTGAGATTTACTTTTTAAAACTCATATTTAATCAGTTGACCTATACTTTGACATTTTGACAAAATCTCCATTTTGAGATGCTTATTGTCCCTTTAGAATAGTTACTTTGAAATTTATTAAAAGCATTATATATCTTTGATCTTATATTGGTTTTATGTAGACACATATACCAGCAATTTATGAAATATATTTGACAGACTCATACATTATACAAATTTTAAGAAGTAAAGAACACATAAACTTATACTTAGCAAATGTCTCTCATATTTTAATTTAATTACAATAACTTAGATGTTTTACTTATATTTATTTAGCATTTTAACAATTACCACTATATTGCCAAGAAAATATAAAACATCTCAAAAAAACAAATTAATGTGCCCAAATTCTTCTTTTGTCAAGTAAAACAAACTTTAAGAAATTGTACTCAATACCTCAAAGTCACTACAACAGAATGCTATGTTAAAAAGTTCTTGAAGAGTTTTCTGATGCTTTTGAATTTGAATATTTCCATTGATCCCATTGAATTGTTTTTAACCAAATTTCCACGCCATCAAAAGCAAACTATCTTGGATAATAAAGGATTCTCATCAATGAATCCACTTGGAAGACTATAAAAGGAACTTTACTAAGCATGGGCATGTATATGGCAAAGATCAGAAAAATCTAGAAAGATCCAAAAACTACAAGGAAAAGTCTCTTATCAGCATCTCCTTGCTTCATCATCCCAGAGTCCTGGAAGTGATTGCTCATGTAAATATCAACCCAGCTTTTTCAAGAAGTTAGGAAAAAATACAGCATGGCTGGGTAACATCTAATTAACACAAGTTAATGCATAAACAAATGATTTCTTCACAAAGACTTAGTAAGAAAGTTCTCAGACTGATTTTTATTAGATAATGTCTAGTAAGCAGACACCTTTTAATTTCTCCCACTGCTCTACTGTAGTAAGCATCAGAGATGTTGGTTAATCAATTCAACTTCTGAATAGAACAACCAAGTAGAAGCTGTCAGGCTTTTTAAACAACTCATGTTGAAGAAAACAGCCCTGAGAATATTTTAAAACAAGCCAGTCCTGAAGCTGACACAGTACTGACATAGATAGCAATGGAAAATAGAGAGACCTGGACCTTTACCAGCTCCTTATTAAAAGTACGATTTTCATTTTTTCATGTTTGCTTTTACCATATCTGATTGTATGGGCAGCTATTTCAAAGATATTGTTATGGTAGCCATTTTGGATTTATTATTATCTTGTTTTGAAATCCAGTGTTGCATTCATTGTTTTGTTTTTATTGGTTTTATTCTGTTCTGTTTTGATTTTACTATGTCTGATGGTATGGGCAGCTATTTGGAAGATAAGAGGCATTATAGTAGCCATTGTTGATTTCCTATTATCTTGTTTTGAAGTCCTGTATCACTTACATTGTTTTGTTTGGATTGGCTTTTTTCTGTTTTATTTTGCTTGGTTTTATTCTCTTTAAAATAAATAGATAAATAAATAAATAAAATTTTGGCTATAAACCATAGCCTTTAAACCAAGGCCTAGCAAAATACTGCCTTTTAGGCCCCCTTCTATTAATACTAGAAGTAGCCTTTATACTGACTATTGCTGCATAATATTAAGACACTAACAAGGTAAGCTTTTAAATAAAAGAATGTTAAGCCAGGACTATATTTACATTATCTCAATGTTCAACTGACTCTGACTTTTCAAGGGTCTTTAAGTAGGTCTAAGAAACTCAGTTATTTAAATTAAATTTCTTTTATGCCCTGTAATCTTTTTTTAAAAACCTTAGCAAAACTGAAAATTTTCCTAAGACCAAACACTTAAAATATAAATCTGATTGCCTAATATCAGCCAAATGTATGTTAACAGTTGACACCTTTGTTACATCTTTCAAAATATTTCTTTAAGTCCTGTAAGCAAAAAGGCATTTGGGTTTATGCTTTCTTAGTTACTGAGCACTCTTATTTTGAATTAATCTGGTACCATCTAAACAATATATGAATACGAGTACATGCATAGGAAATAATATAATTCACATATTCATGCCAACATATGATATGAAGACAAAGTTATCACTTACTAGCTTTTAAAAAGTTAATCTATTGGCCTGGTTTTCCTTTTTCCAGTCCTAAACAATACTTAGTCCTAAATTTGCATGCCTGAGCATAGACTTCCAGTTAATAACAGGGTGAGAAATAAACAAGATTGCTCACCTAACTAATCTGAGTTTGGATTTTCAGAAGCCTTTTTTTATTTTCTGCCTTAATTTATAGATTTTAGTCAATTTAAAAACTCTTGCTCTAGGTCTTAAAATGGTTTTCATTGTGCTACAATTTAGATATAGCTGGTCAGGAGTTTTCATATCTCATCCCAGCTCTATTGCTCAAGACCTATGTTGTGAAAAAATAAACTAGTTTTAAACAATATTCCCCATCAAGAAAAATACAAAGGCAAAACATCTGTAGTCAGATTTCTCCATTTTTTTTTTCAGTTAAAGAATAGAGGTCTCTGGTGGCAAAAATCAATTTTTAGCAAACAAATTTTGACAAACATATGAAACTAGTTAGAATGAACCAAGGCCTGTTACCCAAAATGAAGAAAAATTTAAATCACAGGAAAAATCAGCCAAGTAGGAGCATGGTCAGTGGGTACAGAAAGTTCACTAATCCAGAAAAGGGCAAAGGAAGCACCTCTGGATATTGTCTCCTCCAAAGTTACTTTAAAGAAACTTCTTAAGGACAGTTCCATAAAATCAGAGTGTGCTTTCAGTTAAATAGGCCATGGTGTATCATTAATAAAAACCACCTTTCCCTAAGTCACAGGTATCTAAAACTTTTCTGGGGATCTGCACAGTAGCATAAGCACATTTGTTTTTGAGCAATTTACAAGAGATTTTCAAATACATGACCAGTGTCTTTAGCCTCTTAAAAGCTATTAAACTAAACTTTTTTGTGAACAAATGGTTTGAGAACCTTGAGCTCTATACTGGGTAACAAAGAAGCTTCACAATGAGGTTATATAATTTTAGATGGTGTGGAAACCCTGCTGCCCATCTTAGAATAAAGATATTTATAAGAAGAGAAAGATAAAATAAAAATTTTTTAAAAAGGAAGAAAAAGCATACCAAATTAGACCAAAACAAAAGAGTACTCCAAATCAAAACATGCCTGGGATTTTTTTCTGCCTCTGAATCTCTTCTTATACAAACCAGTGAACCAAAATGACCTGCAATAGGTCCAGATGTTTACAAAAGATGACAGCCTTTCCTTTACCCCAACTGGCACCAATGACTAGTCAGTGGCCTAAAATGTCCTGCAGTAGTTACAAAATGGTCCCAAATGATGAAAGCCCTTACCTCACCCACATGGCACTGCCAAAGGGCCTAAGGGAAGGCCCAAATTGTGGAGGCAGATCTCTGGAGTGAATTTGTCTAGTAGGAAACTAGGAGGAGCATGTCAGCACCCCAAGCCTTTTTCTTTTCACAAAAAAGTGGGGGGAGCATTTATAGGCAGCTGGTTCTATAGATGGAGAGAAAGGAGAATTCTCAGAGCTTCAAGGTGTTCTTGACAGCTGTTGGAATGTCCCTGGCATCTTGACTGCAAGTTCAGCTGGCTAAAAGAAATAAAATCTTTTTTCCCAAGTGATTGCCAGGGTTCTTAGAAGCAGTGGTTTACATTCCAAAGTGGTCACCAAAACTACCATAGATCATTGCGATTCATATGCTTAAAATCATCTGCTTACCACTGACCAAATCAAAGGAGGCCATATATTTGAGTAAAAGAGGAAAAAGAACTTATTCAAAGCTAGCTCTGAATGGGCAGGACCCATTTGCCTCAAATCATCACCTCACCATGTCCAGATGGCCAGGGGTCTTTTATAGTAAGGGACAGAGGGGAGGGGAGGTACAGAGGGAGGCTGCAGATCTCTACAGTTGCTTTATCACTCAGTCATCTTTGGTTCATTCCTCTTTATAAGGGGAAGAAACCTGGGCTCCAACCTCCCGGGGAGCTCACATCTTCATATCCTGTCACAAATTCTTTTAAGCTAAGGGGAGGAAGAGTTGGTTATATGCTGGGGGTGGGGTCTGTAGAAATTGTTAATTTCTACAAGTGAAACTATTTAACTTTGAAATTTCCACTTTGCAGTGTCCCTTACAATAATAGTACTACCTCTCCACTGGGTCACTGGGTACAGGGACAGTAACCCATAAGCACCTGTGTGTGTGTGTGTGTGTGTGTGTGTGTGTGTGTGCGCACACACGTATATATGTGATGTGGCAACATCCAAGAAATGGTTCTGAGTGCTGCTGAAACCTCTCTGCATGCTCACCAGACCCACTCATTTCCCTTTGGAGCACCCAGAAGGGCAGCATCCTGGTCCCCTCTGTATCTGGGTGGGACCCAGGATACCTTCTGGTCAGTTGGATGTGAGTTGGAAAGCTGTGACCATTTCCTGGCTGCAGAATGTCCCCATGGTCCTTCATGCCCTCTCTCCAGAAGGAAAGGGCTCCCAAAGCATGAGCCTCTCAATGGCAGACCCCAGTGTCATGTTCCCCTCCACTTCCTGGGAGAGTCAGGAGCACCCCTATGAGATGTCACCAGCTCAGTTTCTGCCAGTGCGTGTCCCATGCTGTGCTTACACTGGCAACCAGCTGCTCTTGAATCATATTCCCCCAACAACAGCAAAATCTAAATCTAGTTTAATTTTGAGTAACTTTTGCTTTTGTTTTTATCTTTTTATTATAAGTAACTAAGTTAAGTGGAAATTAATACACAGAGAAAGACTTGGACCTCAGGAAAATCAGCACAAAAAGTAAAGACACCAGAACTGTGGCTAGAGGCACATCTGAAGACTAGGTCTCGAGGTAAAGATGCAATGGCCAGGCCTACATGGCTCCTGAAGGGATAAACAGTAATTAGTACCACCTGGTGCAGTAAGTAAGGACAAGCTTCAGTTGCCCAGATGGGTGTCCAGAGCAGCTAGATCTGACCCTTCCCAAAAATACTTCTGTTCTTTCCATGTACCCTTATTTTGTGACTTGTTTTCCTATTGGATCATTATAAGATAAGCAGCTATATTTCTAACACTAGAGGCTGACTGTAGCTTGACTCATGCTGCACCCATGTTGTGACTGCTGACAAAGGCGTCAGTGGTCACCACTTTGGAATTCCTCCTGGAAATCCCAGAGCTGTTCTCTCCTTATTTCCAGTAAAACTCTCCTAACATTTTCTTCTGGTTGGCAGCTTCATTCCTTGATTGTGTGATATCATGAACTCAGCACATCTGGTATCTAGCAGTCAAAAGTTAAATTTCTTTTATACAACTTTGAATGTACAACACAGGATTCTCTCTAAAGCTGCTGATTCAGAGACTCGAGCTGTGCTTCTGCCCCAGTCTCTGGGAGGAAGGACAGTGTCATGAAAAGAATACAGACCAGAAATTACACTCCCAGTGCCTTTCAGCTTCTGCCCCAAAGCTGGCGCATGAAGTTGCCAGTGTGCTCACCTGTTCTCTGCATTCGTTTTCTCAGCGTGAAAGATGAATGAATCTACATTTCCTCCTCTAGACCCAGTGGTGTGCCAAACCCTTTGTACGTATTGATGAATTCCAGTGTAGCACATTACATAATAATATATTACTAGTGTAATAGAAAGGTTAAAAATCAACTGTCAGATGCTGTTAAGACAAAATGTGCTCATCCAGTCTAAACCACACAGACCATTAGATTCAGGCTTGACTGACCATGTCAGCTACAATTTAGTGATAGTTCAACCTGACTCAATCTGACCACATCCATCTGAACTGCCTTTATTGTCTGACATATACATATATTCTATTTTCAAGGACTGTCCAACAGAGATAAACTAGTTAAGGGCTGCTTAGTTTCAACCACCCCCTGAGCCTGAGCCCCAGCTCCTTCCTTATTTCTTCCCACCTTATGATAAACAACCCTACTGAGGAACCTGTCTGAAACAAGCCTGCCTGACAACATGCAACTTGATTCATGCAACCAATTATATGAGAAACTGCTATCAAGTTTTGTACTTCCTCCTTACAAAATGTATATAGGTTTCTGTTTCACTCTTAGTTGGTCCTGCCAACCCACCAGTGTAATAAAAAGTTGCCTTCCAATTCCTCAATGCAAAGGATCTTCCATTTGCTTTAATATTTTTTGCAGTACTGGGATTAAACCCAGAACCTTGTGCATACCAAGCAAAATATTCAATGCTGTGTTATATCCCTTCCCCTTTAAAACATTTTCAAGTGTCATTAAGGGTCTTGCTAAGTTGGCCAGGCTGGCCTTGAACTTGAAATCCTTCTGCCTTTGCTTCCTCGGGTTCTCAGCATCCATTTTGAATGTTGGTTTAATTTTCTGTTTGCAGAAGCAGAGTTCAGTCTCCCCGGATAGTTTTCAGCTTTCAGCTTCCTCCCACGGAGGCCTGTGATCAGTCCAGATATCTCCCTCCTTCAGGGAGGATATCAATCCAGATACCCTCCCAACATGCTTTATTCACTCCACCAACCCTGGAACCCCTTAGATTTTGCTGAGATGCCACAGCAATCACTTGTCAGACACAGCATGATTCCCCAGAGACGTGGCCTGCATGCTTTAAACCGACCAATCCGAACTCTGGAAATTTGCATAATGCCCAGGACCCAGTATACTCTATAGTCCTGAGGTCTCACTCTCTCTGCATCCCACCTGCTGATCGAGGGCCCCCTTCTCCTTGGCCCTGTAAAGGATGCTGCCCTCTTCTCTCCAGGATCTGGGAGTCATGCTGTTTTCTGTTCCTCCAGTTTTCTCCTCAGTGGCCTCCTCTGAGTCTCATTGTGGTTGACACACCTGACCACACTTGTCTTCCTGGTCAGGGAGCTCAGAAATAGCTGTCTTGGTGAGAATAAACTGGACACAGGTAAGATAACAGCAGCACATGCATGTGCCTATGAGAGGGCACCTGGTCACAGGTTCAGATCTGTATCCACCCGGGTGATGAAGCGTGCTGTGAAAAACACACTGTGAATATCTGCCACTAAATTGCCTGAAGCTTCTCATATAATAAAAACATTAAATCTTTGTCATGTAGCTGGATAGCTACTATAACAAAACCCTTCCATATCTCATAGCATGACACAGTAAAGGGTTCTTTGCTCTTAGCAGCATAGGTATTTATGTGTTTGGTGAACATGCACATCACAGATTAAGGGATCTCTTTCCTTCCATCAAATGGCCTGCCATGCCCAGGTCTGCTGGGTCCTCCACCTTTGCTACATACTCTGTGCTTTTCCAGGAGACAGAAAGAGCTATATCATGGGAGAGGATTTTAAGTCAGCCTGAAGATAGGGACTATTAACAACAGTGTGAATATTTAAATTTAAAAATTTTATTGTATTATAGTAAAAGACACAGTGCTATTAGTTTCCTTCAAAATGCTTCCCCTTACTTAAAACACGTTTATCCCATCACTCTTGCCACTCTTGCCAGTTCTGGAAGTCCTCTTTCATGAGTGTCTTTTGTTGTGCTCTTATGGCTGTCTCAATGCTCTGAATTGATTTAAAATGTTTACCATTTATTATGGTTTGTGTCTAGATGACCCCATGAAGCCTGATGTGCCCTTAGGTGGGGCTTTTCAGTGGTAGTTGATTCTAGTGTGTGATGTCAGAGTTAAATTGTGCAGTTCTGGGATTAAGAGTGTGTGATTACTAAATTAGCCCACTGATTAGTTTGGCATAATTCTGGGCATGGATAATGGGAAGGCCCATCTTGTGGTGCTTGTAGTGTTTAGTGTTTCACTGACTTTGCAGGTCTAAAGCTGATCATATATTCAGAGGATAACAAGACACAATGTAGCATATACAGGGGATCTCTTTCTGAAGGTGGTAGCCACTGTTAATTCCCTATAATATTGTTTTGAAGTCCTGTATTATTTTCTTTGTTTTGTTGAGTTGGCTTTTATTCTGTTTTGGTTTGTTTGATTTTATTATGTTTGATGGCAGGGCAGCTATTTCAAACATAAGATATCTTGTGGTAGCCATTTTGTATTTACTATTGTCTTGTTTTGAAGTCCTTTATTGCATTCATTGTTTCATTTTTATTGGTTCTATTCTGTTCTTTTATGTTTGATTCTTACTATGAAGGTATCTGCAGCTATTTTGGAGACAAAAGGCATTATAGTAACCAGTGTTGATTTTGTATTGTTTTGAAGTCTTGTGTCACTAATAGTGGTTTGTTTTGATTGGCTTTATCCTGTTTTATTTTGCTTAGTTTTATTCTCTTTAAAATAAAATATTTAAAAGATGCTTTGTAATATCTGAAGCAACTGAAATATAACATGAAACATTTATGATTCCTATTGAGGATAGTGACTTGTAGCCTAGATTTCTATATGTGCTGCTGAGGTGAGCATGTGGCTCACATGTGTACCAACAACAAATTCCAAATTTCAATTAGAGATTGAAAACACATCTCAATTAGAGTTGTGTTTCTTTTCCTATTCAAATTTATGAACTCTTTGTCTGATATCCCATCAAGCTCAGATTTGAAGACACAATAGTTTTACTGAAAATATTTGAACTGTAAAATAAAGTTTCAGCATTCCTGAAAGAGATTACATTAGTCTTTTGTACTCAACAAATGGAAATTTTCCAACAGATCACTAGAGAAATAATACTTCTCCTCTGCTTCTCAGATGAAATGCAATGCATTTCTTTCTATACCTACAAGTTGTTCAATAGCTTGATTCAGAATTTGAAGGAGGATAAAGCAAAGCCATATTGGAAAACACAATCCTTGGGTTTTCTTGCTATTTCACCTAGGAAAGCAGTTGTATTAAATTTAGAATAGATTAGTATAATGTATGATATCATATTAGTAAGTTTAAATTTTTAAAAATTTGTTACAGTTAAGCACACACTGCCATTAATTCCCCTCAAAATTTTCTCCTCACTTGAGACACTTATCCTGCACTCTTGCTATTTTCTGAAGCAGTTCTAGAAGTCCTCTTCTGTGTCATTAGTTGCATTATAACTGCTGTGATGTCCTGAATCAATTCAAAACATTGACCTTACATGGTCATTTTGGTTTGGGGAAGAGCTAAAATTTACATGGTCCAAGATCTAGGGATACTTATCCACTGCAAGGATAAGGATATACTCTAACCTTTCTACGAGAGCCTGACTATCCATTAGATTACACTCAGAAAAGTATTCACCTCATTTTTGGCCACTCCTCACAAATGCACTCACAGAAGACTTCCAGAACTGCTTTAGGAAGTGGAAAGAATGATGAGATAATTCTGTAACCTGCACAGCTCTCCAGCTTTCTGGGATGAGGACTGTGAAGAGGAGTGAGAAGGTGAAGAAATAAAGACAAGACACAGAAATCTGGGATCAGGTGGAGCCCTCCCTCCTGATGAGAGTAAAGGAACTGCTAAACTACTATAGGGGTGTTTATTTATACATTTAGCAAGACAAAGTCATGTGACACCTCATTGCCTAGCAACCCATTGCTTGGATTGTCTTGGAGCTTGGTATTTACATGCTGGAGCAGCTTGTTCACATGATTTCCTCCAGATGCTCTTTGTTCTCCAACCAGACCACACAAGAGTGATCAGTCTCCAGCTCAGCTGCTCCCTGTATCTCCCTCTTTTCTGTTTAGTAGTTTCAAGTGATGCCTGGTTTAGGCTAAAGATTTCCAGTCTAAGAATTTTAAGTCCCTGCATTTAGCTATTAAAACCCTATACAGTTTATTATTCCATGACACTAGTCAATTAGCATTGTAGCCAGCAATTTTCAGAAGCTGTTAGTGATTTCAGGTTTTTTTTTTTTTTTTTTTTTGGCTGGTGTGGGGGGAGATACTGGGGATTGAACTCATGATCTCATGTTTGCCAGTCAGGCACTTAGACCATTGAGCTAAACCCTTCGTCCCTTTAGTTTCTTTTATAGCTAACACTTACCATGGCATTGTTTTGCAACTTTCATAGTTATACTTTCTGTAGGATGTTCAAAATCAAGTTAAGGCGAAACCTGTATTAAATACAACACATCTCTTGCTATCTAGAGAGGTCAGTTAAGTCTCCTCAGGAATTATCTTGAAAACATATATAGCATCTCTTAGTACATCTGTCAGTGTCAGACATCCGGATGAGTCATGACCATTGCTTGACAAAGTTGCTTTTTGTGAAAGTTTGGAAGGTTTTTCTCTCCTGGTGACTCTCCTTAGGAACTCTATACACCACAGATCAGTACCTTCTGTGGTGCTACAGTTCCCTTGATCAGGGAATCACAAAGTTATGGTATGTCACATCAGAGGTTCTCTTATGTCCTGGGTCCTCATTGAGTCCTCATTGAACTTGAAGGGTTAGGGCTAAAATATTGGCTGTCCTCTTAGCCTATCTATCTCTCTATTTGGTCTCTGAATCTCAGTTGTTGAACATCCAGAAGAAAATTTGATGACATTACATTGTAGTAGAGGCAGTAAGCTTAACATTACTATCTTATCTAAATATCAAACACCTTAGAACATAAAATGGAACAATTATTTTTCACTAACCATGACTATTTTAACATTTGAATTCCTACAGAATGTTAAAAGTTACATGTTTTACACAGAAAATTAGAAATCTAAGCTGCAATCATGATGACATTTTTGTAACACACTTGAATTTCCACTTTGACAGACTATTCATTTTAGTAAATCATCTTTATCTAATACATAAGAAACTTTTATCTAAATTTTTGACCTTTAATGGATGTATATATCATAAGTTTTTGTTAAAGGCAGAAATCTGAATCTGAAACAAAAGTCTGTCAACATAAATATTCCTTGTTTTACATTTTGGAAGACCTATATGTCTGCAGACATGAATACATTAATATTCCATGAGGTTAATGACAATCACTATCATAGCCATATGAAAACCTTTATTCTACAGTATCTTTAAATAAAAAACCTTATTGTCTAGGAATTTTAATCCTTTTGATGATTACCAATGTGAACATATCACAATAATATATTTTAGTAAGTTTTATTGGGGTGTCTTCCATGAGGCTATGGAGATTCTTGAGACTTCCCATCAATGAGCAAAAACCAGTTAATATAACCAGGCAGCTGTTTTTTTTATTCATCAATTGAAGTCTTGCCAAAAATTTCTTGATGCCCAAAAGGTCTGTGTAGTTACCTTAACAAATTTCTGCCGACCCCTGAGAAAACCTATTTTGATATTATTTTGACCAGCTGGCAACCCAGGTCACAGCATGCTTTTTAAATCTATAACCAAAGTTATGTTATGAACCAATGATTGAAAAATGCAAAAGAAAAAATTATTGAGCTCAAATAAAACAGAACAGCTGTACACAGATATGACAAACAGACAAAGAAACAAGTACATAGCTTAACAGACTTGAAAAACATTTTTTAGAAAATCAGAGTGTACTCACATACTTTGACCAAATTAAATTATAATAACTTTCTACAAGTTTAGAAATTGAAAACTATAAATAGACTAGTCAAATTTTGTTGTAGGTCAGTTAGCAGAGATCTCTTAAGAATTTGGAAGGAATAAAATCTTTTTACTTATAATTAATATATAGTTTTGTATTTTATATGAAGAATACTAACATTTGTGTCCCTTTCTTTCATATAGCTTTCAGCTCAGTGATCTCTAAACAGTCAGTTACCAACTCAGACCTCTGATTTTTGTTTTTGGTTGCTATCTCCTGGGCATCCTGGGTCAGTTCCTTTAATTGGTCCCAGGTCTGGTCTAGCCTTGACTGTCGGTTGTAGCATGGTCTTTGAAGTACCACTGTCACTGTCACAGAACTGAGCATCCATCTGAAAGGTAGAATCAACATATTTTTGAGTCTGGGTCCATAATACAGTGTATAACATGCTCTGGTACCCAGAGAGCCCATTCAGCATTCTCTGAAAAAGCACAGGCATACCCTTGATCCCCAATTAGCACTGGACTGGGTGCTTCCATTGTCCAGTATGAAGATCTTCCCAAAGGACCCTTCCTAATTTTTTTCTTTTACTTAATTGAATTTTCTTTCTTGTGCTGTAGTTATATCCTTAGTAGATTTTAAGAATCTTAGTAGTATATACTGCCAAGTGAAGACTATTATAAAGTACAAATTTTGCAGGAAAATGGATTCCCCCTTTTGTTTTTGTAATTAAATTTTGGGCATACAGTGAACATGCTTAACAAGCTTTTGACCTTGAAAATCATAAGGAATTTTTATGGTAAGGGAACTATGAAAAGTTTTACAAAACATTTGGAAAGAAGCATTTGCATAGACTTGGCCACTATTAGTCTTAAGTGTAGAAAAAAAAACACCTGTTTCTCATATTTAGACATTTGGGGTTCTCATTAACTGTTTTTGTCTCTGGCTATGGTTCTTACCTCACCTCATCACCCCTGCAAGAAGTGGCCTGCCAGCCTGAGGGGAGAGTAGTTTTCCTTGGCCTCCCCTTCCTGCAGCAACACTTCAGTGGCAGTAGCTAGAAGGTGATCAGTGCCTACCTCTCTGCTGGGGATAGGTGCCATCTCAGGACCTCCCCAAGAGGACATGACGGTTGCCCCCTCCATAGCCACAGATGTCAATTTTTTTACAGGAAAAGATTTATAACAGCACACAGAAACCCAAACAACAGTTACAAATATGACTAATAAAATATGTGCAGTGTCAGTGTATTGAAAACTTAAAAATTGATATAAGAAAGCAAAAAGGATCTAAATAAATATAGGGTTATATTGATTATGAATTTGAAGCAAATACCCCTAAAGTAAATCACAATTTTGGAAAAGAACAGAGTTTGAGAATTTACACTACCAGATATTGAGATTTACTACAAAGCCACAGTGAGACAGTGACGTATGCTGAAGCCAGCCTATTACCAGCTCATGAAAGTCAAATGCTGAATTTTTAGAAATTTTATAGGTTAATTGGTGGCATATTGGTTATTTGAAATCGTTCATTGTGAGAGGGTTTTGCTTGTTTGTTTTGTTTTGATTTTTTTGTTTGGGGACTCAAATTCAGGACATTCCATTTGTCAGGCAGGTGCTTATGCCACTAAGCTATAAACCTGGTCCTGTGAGAGTATTTTTTAAACAGAAATCAGCAAACCAAAAATCAGGACTGTATTATCTGCCAACCACTAGAAGTTTGTGCATGGAGCAGGGCTGTGCTGTCTCAAGGAAACTCTCTGAGTCATAGCACCCCTTCTGTTTGCAGGGCTGTGGCTGAGTCTACTGAAAGTTTTCTTCAGTTAACATATCTCTTGTAATGGCTTTGTTGTTAAAAGCATTACAAGCAGGCTGAACCATGCACAATTTAAAAAGATTTCCTTTCTGCAAAAGTAATCCCCTGGACTTAAACATACTTTAGCTATTCCTTTACCATCATTTGGGGCCATAGTCTGTTGTCCTATAAATTCTATTTTACCTAAGATAAAAGGGACTGCAGAACTATAGATAGCAGCAGCTTGTTTTAATTCTTTTAAGGTCTTAAAGGGTGCAGCCTCATGAAGATGAACAACTTGTCCTGGGTTATTAGGAACTTGAACTTCGGTAAGAGGGTAGACATGCTGAAAACCCTTTATGGACTCCCCTGCCTGTCTAGCTTCTTTTAGTGCCAATTTCAAGGGAGACAGAGAAAATGGCTCTATGCTTTGAGAGGCAGAAATTCCAACCTGTGATGCAGCAAAATTTATCTGAGCTTAAAAGGCAGAAATTGCCACTTTTGGCTCAGTTAAGATTATTTAGGTGGTTGTTGTTTTGCCATATGTTTCTTGTTTGGGACTTGATTTTAAAATAGTGCTCCAAGCCAAATCTTTTGAGGCCATCGCAACAAACTTATGACCATTAAGACACTGTCTAATCATAATCCACAAAAATAAAGTAAATACAGGAATCAAGGACATAATAAACATTTCTGTATACATCTGTGGTCCTTGAAAACCTATTTGTTCCATGTTTTACACATGATATGGGCTCAGTGTTGATGATATTAATAGGCTGAATATTGAAGCTATCAATACACTTTTGGGCTCAATACTGAGGATACCTTTCTGTGCATACCCTGGAGATGTTCTTCTCGCCTGCTAAATGATGAGTTTCTTCATACCTGGAGCCCCTGTTTGGGCACCATTTGCCATGACCCACACACCTCTCAAACTTCCTGGAGTGAAGACCATGAAGGATGGTGAGAAGGTGAAGAAATGAAGATGAGACACATAAATCTGGGATCAGGTGCAAATGATGAAAGGAACTATTCAACTACTATAAGGCTGTTTATACATTTAACAAGACAAAGTCACCTGGTGCCCTTTTGTTTATCAACCCATTGCTTGGGTTATCTTGGAGTTTGGTGTTTACAGGTTGGAGCATCTTGTCCACATGGTTCACCCCAGGATTTCTTTGCTCTCCAATTGACTCCCATGCATGTGATCAATCTCCAGCTTCAGCCACTCCCTACAGGATAAGTGTGCTTGATGTGAGGCAGAACGTTTTGAGAAAAATTAATGGCAATGTATCTTTCACTGTAATAAATTTTTGAAAATTTAGAGTTCACTATATTTTGATCACATTGCATATCTCCAAGGGACTCCTTCTACTATTTTGAAATACAACTAGGTCAAGAAGAACTGTATAATCAAGACCAAGTACACCAGGTAATCAAGGTGAATGGGGAAGAAGGAAAGGAAACTTATCAAAATGTAGAGAGAAAGAGGAAAAACATGCTAATGATGACTACCTGTAATATATAAGAATATGTACACAGATTATTTCACTTTATTCTCAGAAATCAACTGAATCAACTATTCCTTTATGATTAAAAACTTTTAACGGGAATAGAAGGACTGCCTTAGTTGGAAAAGCAGTACCCACAGGAAACATATTTCCTGCCCACTGTCAGTGCAACTACTTGAGATCACACTAAGGGCTTCGTAGCCAGGAAATAAAGAAAGAATATTAGAGGATAAGAATTGGAAATGAAGAAATGAAATTGTCATTATGTAGAAAATCCAGAAGAATCTACACACAAACTAATAGAGTTAAGAAATAACCAGGTGATTATTAAGTTAAGAGTTAAGAAATAATCAGGAAGAGAAGGAGTGGTTGGGAGAGGTGCCAAAGGAAAAAAAATTGAAATGTGCTATCTACACATATGAACTCCCCACAATAAAAGTAGTCATTCTGTACTGCACACACAGACAAATAAAAATAAATCAATATAGTAAGGCTGTGTATTTGAACTAAATGGTAGTGTTGGTTGTACAGCATTGTGAATACTTAAGCCACCTAATTGTACACTTCATTCTATGTCTCTGTCTTAGTTACTTTACTCATTACCAAAACAAAATGGTCTACACCTGAAATTAAAGGAGGGAGGGTTTATTTAGCTCATTGTTTGTCAGGGTTTCACTTCATAGTGGGCTGGTTCCGAGGCAGAATGGCACATGGCAGAGAGGCATTACAGAGGAGAAGAGTTCATGACACCATGAGGTAACAAAAGCAACAGGGGAAAGACAAGCCTCTTTCTGTCCCTTATATTGTATTCAGTGTACAGGATTAGGACAGTTCCAACCCAATCAGTGAGCTGATTTAGTAATCACCCTCCCTTAATCCTATCATTGTACCATGAATCAATCACAAACTCCAGAAATCACACCCCTGAAAAAGCCCCACCAATGACTGCATAAGGCTTTGAGGGAACATCTAGAGATAAACCATAATAGTCCCAATTGCACAATTGTTTAAATGGTGAATTCTACATTTTGCATATTCTACTATAATAAATAAACAAATAAAAGAAAAGCATATTACTTTTTCTCTTCTTAGAAATTAAGAGAAATCAACAGCTGGGGCCGATCAGTGAGCAACAAAATACAAAGCCTCCTGGGAGAAACAACTCATGTGCCAGAATAAAACACCCTGGAGAGACCCATACAGAGGGAGATGGATCCTCTTGACACAGGAAGAAATTAAAATGTAAAAAAGCTCTTCAAATATGTTGGGACTACAACTGAAACGGCTAAAAATTATGGGACACAGCATTTTTGCGTCAACCAGCCAAGTTTGCACTGGCCTGAATTTGCACCAGGTTGAGTCCACGCTGGTCGGCAGAGTCACCCAAACTCATTCCTGCTGCCACTCACAGGAACCACAGCAGCACCGAAGTGGGGGTTGGTGAGCCCAGTGGAGAGCAGAGCCAGTGAAGGGACCTTCATTAATCCACAGTCAGTGCTGGGAATGAGACCCCACCCATGGGAAGGGAGAGACCAAATGGGAGACATGTTGGAATCTGGCAGAAGGAGCCTGAACTGGGAGCAACAGTGACTTCAGTTGGTTGCTCCCTCCTCAGAGCAGATTCATGGGATTTGCTTGGACTGGGCCGTGCCCCTGGCCAGGACCCAATGAACCATTCCAAATTGATTCCTTGTGCCTAACACACACTAACCTAGTGAAAGCACCTGAAGTTTGGCTGGCCCGGTGGGGAGGGACAGGCATACACAGCCACTGCTTACACCTCAGTGACAAGAGCAGTCAGG